>JACDJE010000279.1:578830-723603 GCA_016647715.1 Pavo muticus | reverse complement strand
AAAAAAAAAAAAAAAAAAAAAGGCAATACACAAAAGGAAGTAGCATGTTACTCTTTCTTTGCCTGAAAGGAGCATCCAACATGTTTTTCCCAATTACAAGCGGGAGAGATGATCAAAGAGGATAAATCATCCTATATTATAATTCTACCACTGAGATGATCTCTTTGCACCAGATTTCTTGCTGTCTAAAAAAGTCTCTTGACTTTCCTGCTTGCTTTGTGGAAATAAAGCCTATTTGTTTACAGTTACAATAAAGGTAAACTTCTTGAAAATGTTTGCTCTTACGCTAGAAGGAGAGAGAATGCTGAAGATACAGTCTGAAGAAGTAGTAGGAATGTGGCCTTAAAAAAAAAAATTAAAAAAAGCCTGTCTCAAAATTTCTAGGTGAGATGGGCTTTGGACTATGAGCAAATTCTATATGGCTGTTGCAGTATAAAAATATATATTTTTTTATGTCTTTTGATCCAGTTGAGCTTAATTAGAGAGAAGAACATGACTGAAAAATTATTTTTGGTTGGAATCAGCTGGCTCAGTGCTGAAGCTTGGCTAAAATAGGAGAATAAATTGTGTTAATAGTTCACAGTTTTATCCAAGAGATGTGCATTTATGTAACTGAGGACACCGCTTACCCAAGCGTCTGGTCAGACAGACAAATAAGCTATTAAAAGTATAAACTGCAGTTAGTAGAATATTCATGAGCTTCTTTCTTCACTTGCTGTCTTCTCCAAATGGGGCTTTTTGTAGCATCTTTTGGTCTGTTTTCTGTCAGGCACAGATGTATCACTAGTTAGAAAGGCCACGGTTTTTCATGCTATTGTTTGTGAGTAGTGAATAATGAGATAGATATAATGCATTGTGTAATATGCTTCCTTGAGGCATGCGCTTAAACATTAGCTAACAGAGAAGGATAAATATTTAATTTCGAATGATGCTTTATGAGGGAAAAAGCAGTATGTTACACATCTAATCCAAATCAGTCACGTAAGGGGAAGAGATTGCTCAATTCATGATGGCGCTGAATTCGCTGTGTGAAACCTAAAAACCATCACTTGCCATCACTGTCTAATATAGGGTGCTTGATGAGACAGAAATTCTGTTGCTAAAATCATCCAACTGTAAAAAAGCAAAGCAAAACAACAACCAACTCTTGAAAAAGAACATCCAGATAAGATTTTGTTATGCATCCTGCTTACAGCTCCTCATAATTGTTTGTAACACTAACAGTTTTTGGCATGGGATAATGATTTAGGCTTGTCACTGTTTTCTCCCGCTTATTGTGTTATGTGGTTGTTTTCAGTACATTTTATTACGCCTTTCTCTGTTGTGGAGGAGGGAGGGATGAGAATGAGGAGAAGTTTGTTAATACAATACTGAGCTTCCAGGGTGTGGAGGTGGGGGTCAGCCTTTTCTCCCAGGGAACATTGATAGGATGAGAGGGAATGGCCTCAAGTTGTGCCAGGGGAAGTTCAGGTTGGATATTAGGAAAAATCTATTCTCGGGAAGAGCGGTGATGCTTTGGAACAGGCTGCCCAGGGAGGTGGTGGAGGTGTCCCAGCACAAGGCCCGCACCTCACGTTCCTCTGCAGAGGCCCAGGGCTGGCTGGGTGAGAGGGGGAAGCTAAGGAGTGTGAGAGCTGCCTGACACGACTACTGACAGAAACGCACAAAATCGGTGAATTTCATTTTATTTGATTGCGGGTAGCCTTCAGCTACTGCTGAAGCCACTTTCGCTGATGTGCTTGAGGGGGGTGGCTATGACAAACGAGCCCTAGACGAAAGGCGGCAGGGGGAGCAGGGGGAGCAGCAGGAGCAAGACCAGTGCCGAACGCCTTCCTGCCCCCGTAAAACGCAAAGCGCCTAGCCGCCATTTCCTCCCCGAGCGGCGTGGTGGGCAGCGTCCGCAGGCTGCCTGGCGCTTAACACCGGCCCCACCTCCCCTGCGCTGCCATTGGCGCCTTCATGACAGAGGGCGGGGCCTTCCCGTTCCGCCCACCAATCGGCAGCTTCCCCTCCGTGACGCTCCTTCCGGTCGCGTGGCCCGCCGCGCCCAATGGGAGGGAGGCAGTGGGGCGGGACGCCTCATCCTCACCGAGGCAACGGGCGGGCAGACGGTTCCGGGTGTGCGCGAGGCTGACGGCAGCGGTGGGTGAGTGCTGCGCGCCTGGGTCCGCCCTGCCCCGCCTTAGCCCGCCAATCCCCGCCTCCCTTCGGCCCGGCCTCTCCCGTCTGCCCGCTCTCCCCCGTCCCCTTCCTCATCCTCCCGAGCCTCCGCTGTTGGCGGCGGGGCGGTAACGGCCGCGCGGGCAGCTGCTCTCCGCGCGCGTCCGGCGGGGCGGGCTTCCTGGTGACGTCACCCCCGCGCGGCGCACCGCCCCCCTGTGCGTTGCCATGGCGACGGCGGGACCACGTCGGGCCCGCGGCCCTCGGGCGCCCCCGGGCTGGACCCTGAGACGGCGGCTGCGCGGGAGTTCTCTCTTCCTCCTTCCGGGAATTTTCCCCAATAAAAGTTTCTTTTACGTGTTATTCGTATGCTACAATAATTCAGCGGAAATAGTGTTAATTGCTTATACGACTGCTGACTTTGTGTTAACACACGGTTTCTACGTCCTCCTCTTAATAAACAGCACAGAATCATGCAGACAGATGCCAGTGTATGACTTCAGGGAAGCAAGTCATGCAGGTTACACATAAAACTCTATGTGCAGTTTTTGGCTTTTGCCAGCATTGTAGTAATGCTGCTTAGGATCTTCAGCATGAGCTGGGATTGACACTTTTAAGAAGTACAGATTGTGCCTATGAAGCATCACTGCATTAGAAACTAATTAGTTATGCTGGGTTTTAATAGGTTTTAATGTTAACAAAGGGAGACAATGGAGAGGAGCTTTTTCTCCATTGTGGGCAAATCTCTAAAGATGTCTGGAAAGTTGACTAGGTTGAAGTTAAGTCTCTTCATGGAAGCCTGCGGTTTGGGTTCAACTTGCAACATGGACTTTTTCAACTGAATTGGTTATCTTAAGTCACATTAATACTGCTAGCTAGGGAAAGAGGGAGAACTTAGAAGCCTTTCTTTTAGCAGGTGTGTGCTCTTTTATTCAAACCTGTCTTCCAGAAATTCTTGCTGATGTTGATTTATGTGAAATATGTCTCTTGGAAATCAGTATCTAACATATGCACATGATTTGTTTTAGGATGATTCTACTCCAGAATTTATTTTTGAATGGAAGCATGCTCTTTTCCAGTAGAAGATGTTGATCCTAATGTATGATCATGGAGAAGGAGATAAGCTCCGTAGAAGTGTTACCTTCCAAATCATCTCAGGTTACAGCTGTAAAAGTGGTGGTCAAAGAGCCCGAAACAAAGCAGACCCAAAGAGGGAAACGAGTGGGATTTGTGCTTGTTCATGCAGGTAAGGTGTAGAAGCGTAACATCTGGAGCTGGTCAAAGATCACGCTAAAGATCAACTGAAGTATCATATTGGCTTTCGTCTATTAATATGATAATAAAGTGGTGTGAACTTTGGATATAAATATATAAGTGGACAGTTTGATTGCATTGGCTGGAGAAACTAGTACTAAAAATGTAATTTTGGATGTTCTGAATGGTGCATATCCATATTTATATCATTACACATATTTGCTCTGTATAGAAAAGAAAATCCTTAAATTTAACAGTTAACAGAACTGATCTGGGTTGATATTGGAGGATTTTGATATTCTATTTAAGAGCAAATTGAATTGATCGATATCTTGCTCTTTACTGTGTTATTTTACTGTTTTAAATTCTTTTTTTTCTTCACTGGTTGTGATTAAACTAATTTTATTAATTTCTTGAAGCTGGTTTTTACTAAAGGTGATGAAATGGAAGTTGAGATAAATACAAACAGTACAAATACAAATATTTTAATATTTTTTTTTAAAAAAAAGAAACCTGAACAAAATGGAATCTAAAAATCAGTGTACTAAGCTTGTCTGCTATTTTTCTGATAACATATTTAGTCACATAGTGGACTGATGAATTTCTTAGGTATGGAAATAGAGGACAGTGACTAAAAGCAGCAGAGTGGTTGGATGCAACAGGATGGAATAAGATGAAAAAAACTGATCTTTGTTTCATGAACCTCTCCTAGTTGTGGAGTATAGAGCTCTGAAAATGTAGTGCAAACGTGAGAAGATGAACGGGATGGTAACTGGCCAACTTGCACATGTGCAGGAAAAGGAAAATTGGAGCTTGCCTTAAAACCAAAGTTCCTTTTTTTTTTTTTTTTTTTTTTTCCTCTGCACACTGATTTCAAATAAATAAAATAGCTGTGCTGGTCTCTAAGAATGAACTAATCTGTAATCTTTTGGAGAGTGTTCATAGGAGCAGATTACATGATTTAAATGTGTGTACCTGTGTGTGTGAGCTTAGTACCCTGTATTTTATTGAGTCTATTTGAATGCATAATGTTGTCAGTTTCTATTATGAAAAGGGAGTGCCAATGTAATCCCAAATAAGGATGTCTCTTGTCTGCCTGTATCATAATTGCTGCTGCTGTTTGTAGACAGTAGTTTGATAGGTGGTATAATCTCTTTTCCCTAATTGTAGGTGCAGGTTATCATTCTGAATCCAAAGCTAAAGAATACAAGCATGTGTGCAAAAGAGCCTGCCAGAAGGTATGTCGTTCCAGCTTCATAGTCCTGTAGTGGGTATGTAAGAAATGTATTTGGGAGCACTGTCTTTTTGGTATGAATAGACATATCTTGGTTTAGCTGCTCTGACTGAATGTGTTTCTAGAGGAAAAAATGGAGTAGCAGCAGCTAACATGGCTGCTATACAGACTTGGTAGAGTGCACGGAGGTGAGGTGCAGCAGCATTGTCATTTGGTGGTAACAAATACCACGCGCCAAAGGAACAGTTGGGAAAGAGATCATAATTCACAGGATATTCCGAGCAGCTTCCTGTGGCTCTGGGGTTTCTGAGTTGAGTGTAGTTCCTGGATCTTTCTTCATCAGTGTCCACTCTTTTTGGAATTTATTTTGACAAGCGTCCAAATTGCTCAATAAATACAAGAATTTATAGAATTCCTTTCTTCTTGATGGCTCTTAACTTCTTATTGGGAGGGGAGGTAGGAAGGACAGCAACAACAAAAAACAAATGACCGAAGAAACAAGTTAAGTTCCGAAAATTGTAAAAGAAGTAATCGCAAGATTTTAATTTCCATTGCAATATTGTTGTTTTTTTTTTTCAATCTCTTCCGAGAACTTAGCTTTGGAGCTGGCAACTCCTGTGTACTGAGTGCTGAATGAGGAGCTGGAAGACTTATCTCCAAAATTTCTAATGCCTTTTGCTTTCTCCAGAGAGAACACGCTGGGGAGCCTGGCAGGCCTTTCAGAAGTGCTTTTCAGAGTTGGAGTCTCATAGTTATTAACACTTCATCTTGCAGTTCTGTGTCTCAATCCTAATACCAATCTAATTTTGTAATGAGAAACTTGAAAAACCATCCAAACTTAACATCAGCTTCCTTAAAATTGTGCATTAGCCCTGATGATATTAATTTTCCAGCTAATTATGTGTGAGACAAGGTTGTTTGCTGTTGAATGCAAGTCTAATTTGAGATTCTGTTTGGTTCCTTAAGCTCAGTAGCCAACATTAATAACATTTAGGAAGAGCAAACAGTTGCAGGTTTGTTTTGCTACTAAAGATGCAGCCATAGGTGTTTTCTGGAGGTTCCCTGAGATAACTTGACTGTAAGGTCTTACCAGTCTGGATCTGAGAAATAATACTAGGTTCTAGAACTCTTTGTGTCTGTGTGTCTGTGTGTTCAAATGTGGATGCGCATACAAAATCTGGAGATAACATGGTCTTATGTGATTTGTTTTGTGTGTTGGCTTCTAGATGAGTTCTCTGGTTGATTATGTTCAATTTCTTGACAGTTGCCATATATAGTACTAGAGAGTGTTGTTGAATCTTGGAGGGAAAATTAGAAACTCCTTGTCTGAATCACTATGTTTGAGGATGCCAGGTATAAGAACTTATTTTGCTACAAATTTGATCATGCAAAAATCTGTTACTAAAGGCAGTGTTGGAGTGTCTGATTTTTAAAAAGGCATCAGATCTACCCTCATGTGGCACATGCCAGCTGTTTCCAATGATGCTTGTTTTTATGTCTCTTAGATTTAATCCTAATTTAATGAAGATTCTCTTTTGTACAGATATAGGAAAACATAGGACTTAGCTGCAAAACATTAGAATTTCTTAATAATCAACTGAAAATTATGTTTTACAGGCGATTGAAAAGCTACAGGCTGGTGCTCTTGCAACAGATGCAGTGACTGCAGCACTTATAGAACTGGAGGTACGAACTTCTGACTTTAGTGAAGGGTCCCTGTGAAGGAAAATGGGAGTAAAGCTAAAAGAATTTCTGAGATGTAAGTGAGGAAGTTTAGTAACATGCTTGTCCCGGGTCCACTAACCTCACATGGCAGTAATGACTGAAAAGGCAATTCATTTTCTGCTGTTAGCAGTCGTTCTTCCTCTCCAACTTTACTAGTAAGGAAGGCTAGGTAAGCATTGTGCTGTAAAAATGTGGTGTTGAAATTTATTGTCATATTCTCAGAAGATTAGCAGTGGATTTGCTTGCACATGTTTGGAAAGTGTTAATTAACGTACTTCATAGGGTTAGCTTAAGGCAGGCAGTATGTACTTTAATATGTGGTAGGCGTGCTGACTAGGTGCCAGAACTTCAGTCATACTTTTAACTTGGCAAGCTTCTTGGCTTTAAACAGTAGTTGTGGTCTCCACTGAACTGTTCAAATATGCTTTCATGTGCTATCTTAAACATTAAAATAAATCTAGATGAGAGAAAAATATATCTCTGTGTATATCTATGCATTATAGAAACATAGAATCATAGAATCGTTAGAGTTGGGACCTTTAAATGTCACCTAGTCCAACTCTCCACGTCTAGATCAGGTTGCCCAGGGCCTGATCCAGCCTCCACTTGAAAGTCTCCAGGGACAGGGCATCAACCACATCTCTGGGCAACCTGTTCCAGTGCCTCACCACCCTCACTGTAAAAGAGTTTTCCTTATATCCAACCTAAATCTACCTTCTTGAAGCCTGAAGCCATTTCCCCTTGTTCTGTCACCACAGACCATGCTAAAGAGTCCATCCCCTCCTTTCCTGTAGCTCCCCTTTAGATACTAAAAGGCCACTCTCAGGTCACCTTGGAGCCTTCTCATCTCCAGGCTGAACAGCCCCAGCTCTCTCAGCCTGTCCTCTAAGAGAGGTGTTCCATCCCTTGGATCATTTTTGTGGCCCTCCTCTGGATGCGTTTCAGCAGGTCCATGTCTTTCCTACTCCAGGTGAATCCTCATCAGTACAGAATAGAGGAGCAGGATCACCTCCCTCGGCTTGCTGGCCACGCTTCTTTTGATGCAGCCTAGGGTATGGTTGGCTTTCTGGGATGCGAGGGCACACTGCTGGCTCATGTCCAGCTTGTCAGTACACCCAAGTCTTTATCGGCAGGGCTGCACTCAATCCTTTCATCCTTCAGCTAGTATTGGTAGTGAGGATTGCTTTGATGCGGGTGCAAGATCTCGCATTTGGATTTGTTGAATCTCATGAGGTTCTCCTGGGCCCTCAGCTTGAGCCTGTCTAGGTCCCTGTGGATGGCATCCTATCCATCTGGTGTGCTGACCACACCCCACAGCTTGGTGTCAGCAAACTTGCTGAGGGTGCACTTGACCCCACTGTCAATGTCACTGATGGAGATGTTAAAGAGTATAGGTCCCCTGTCGGGCACCACTTGTCACCAATCTCCATCAAGACAATGAGCCATTGTCCACCACTCTATGGACTTGAGCAGGTTCTTCGTTCATCAAACAGTCCACCCCTCAAATCCATATCTTTCTGATCTAGATAGAAGGATATTGTGGGGTATCATGTCAAAGGCCTTACTGAACTCCAAACAGATGACATCAGTGGCTCTTCCCTTGTCCATTGTTGCAGTGACACAATCATCAAAAGCCACTAGGTTGGTCAAGCAGGATTTGCCCTTGGTGAAGCCATGCTGGTTCTTCTATATCATCTCTGTATTTTCCATGTGCCTTAACATAGCTCCACAATCTTTCCTGACACAGAGATGAGACTGATGGGATGGTAGTTCCCAGGGTCATCCTTATTTCTCTTCTTAAAAATGGATGTGATGTTGCCTTTTTTTCCAGTTACCAAGGACTTCACCTGTTTGTCATGACTTTTCAAGTATCATTGAGAGTGGCTTGGCAACTACATCAGCTAATTCCCTCAGCACTCTGGGATGCATCTCCTTGGGATCCATAGATTTGTGGATGTTCAGGTTCCTCAGGTGGTCACAAACCTGATCCTCTCTTAAAGTGGGAGGAACATTGCTTCCCCAGTCCGCTCCTACCAAACAGCTGTGGGCTGTGTGATGAAAAGTTATCAGAGAAGAAGAAGACTGAGAAGAAAAGTTTTTAAGTATCACAGTCTTGTCTGTTGTTACCAGCATACCTTTGTCAGTCACTAGGGGGAGTATGCCCTCCTGGACTTTCCTTTTCTGGTCGAGGTGCCTGTAGAAGCCTTTCTTGTTCTTCTTGGCATCCCTTGCCAAGTTTAGTTCAAGCCTTGGCTTTCCTGACCCCGTCCCTGCTCAGCCTAACAGCTTTCTTATACTCTTCCTACAGTACCTGCCCCTTTTTCCACTGCCTGTGCATTTTCTTCTTACTCTCCAGTTTGACCGGCAGGTGCTGGTTCAGCCATGCTGATCTCTTGCCTTCCTTTGCTGACTTGCTGCACCTGAGGATGGAGAGCTCCTGTGCACTGAGGAGCGCTTCCTTAAAAATCTGCCAGCTTTGCTCCACGCCCTTGCCCATGAGGACAGTTTCCCAGGGTGTTTTGTTGACCCACTCTCTGAAGAGCTGGAAGTTAGCTTTCCTAGAATTTAGCGTCCTAATTTTACTCTTTGCCTGTCTCATATCCCTCTGAAGCATGAACTCAACCATAGCATGGTCACTACCAGCCTCCAATCCTGATGTCACAAGTCAGTTCACTTGATTTGGTGAGCAGCAGGTCCCGTACTGCATCCTCTCTGGCGAAACCTTCTATTACTTGACTCAGGAAGTTATTCTCAATGCATTCCAGGTGGCTCTTGAATTGCCTGCAGCTCGGCATGCTACTTTTCCAGCAGATGTCTTGGTGACTGAGTCCCCCAGCAGGATGAGCGCTTGCAATCATGACGCCTCCTGTAGCTGGAGGTAGAAGGCCTCATTGACAGGTTCCACTTGATCAGGTGGCCTGTAGTAGGCACCGATCACAGGGCTCCCTTTGCTGCCTCAGTCTCTGTCACCCATAGGCTTTCAACTTGCTCATGAAAATAAATCTTACAAATCATGCACATGAATAAGCTAACAGAATCTGCTCTTATTCCGCAAGATTCTTTTGTGATGTAGCTCCCACCTCAGTGGAAACATTTTCTCTTTTGTGCTGTAATTTTTATCATATTCCTGAGCTACATAGAAGAGAACACATTTTAAGAATGGCTGAACAGCTGTACATCTCCTTTCAGCTATGCCTAGGGTAAATTATTTTCTGGTTTTGCTATCCCCCGAGAGAATCTTCTTTTGCTGTAGTAGATTTAAATATTCTGAAGTGACATCTGTAAGATGTTATGGCTTTAAGATGAAATTAAAGCATATTAATCTGATCGGCAACCTTTTTCTCCTTTTCTGCCGTGCCTACTGTTCTGGTGATGCCTGCCATCGTCCTGCTGCCTGTTTTTGTAATTGTCTTAGGTAGTATTTGGTTGCTGTAGAACACAGTATAGTGAATTTATCTGAAATATTTAATCACTTTTACAGTTCGTTAGAATGGTTAATGCTACATTCCAAAACTGTAGTCTGCAAGACACACACATCTTTTCATGGGAGTGCTGCAAAAGATGACTTTTTTCCTTCAGTTCCGCTCAATTACACAACTCCTATTACACAGAATTTCATCTAATCCAAGAGGCATCACTTCAAAGACTTAGAGAGGCGCGAGACTTGCTCTTGATCTTTTATGAGCAAGCTGACAGTTTACTTGCGGTATGCTGTCTGTTTTTTGTTTTATTTTTGCAGGCTCCAAATGTAGAGTGAACAGCCTTTCTTTGTTGGACTTTACGAAGGTATAATTAATGCTAGTAGTTGTTAGAGAAAAGGTAGATTACTTGTGCAAAGCAACTTGAACGCCTGACCCGGAACACTGTTAAAATGCTGGTGCTGGTTCGCATGAGCATCAGCTGTATTTCGTAAGTTGAATAAAGGCAGTTATGTTTTCCAGTTTGTGAACTCTGTCGTTGCAGAGAGATAAATGAACGTGTTTCTTCTTTCAGCTTTTGGTAATCAAGTAGTCCTGGACAAGGTGCTTCATAAGACTCATCACTTACATTGTACGCTTGATCTCAAAAGCTGTATTCACGATCCCAGAACCGTTTATTTTTATGCTTTTGCTATCTGCCACCATATGAAGTCCGAATTCCTCTCGAAACATAAAGGGATTTGGGCAGATATTTTTTTTCTCTTAAAAACTGCAGTTTACAATAGAACCACATGCTGATTGAATTTACGGCTGGCTAGAGGAACAATGTGCAGTTTCAAGCTTTTCTTTGAGTGCGGAGCACTTCAGAGATTCTAATGTTCAGGTATTGGAAGCAAGAACAAAGTTTGTTGTAGATGAAAATTTTGAACTTTCTCTTAGTGCAGTTTATTCATACTGTGTGTTTATTGCTTGGCTCTTCCATCTGACTTCTGTGGAACATTCTTTGTGAGTATCACTTGAATTGGGAATCAATGTGATTATGGAAAGTGATTATCACATTTTAACTTTGGATATCCTTGCTAATAAAGTTGCTCTATTTGCATTTTTTTGTTATGTCTCAATCAAAGGAATGGAAAGCAAGATTTTGCAATGAAATAATTTGTCTCTTGTTTTTTGGGTTTTTTTTTTTTCATATTAATTTTAGAGTAAATAAGATTTTGGAATATGGAATCTTAATCCCAAGGGTATGCATTTGAAGCTGAAAGCACAAGGCCAGCAGCATTGCTGTAGTAAGGCAGTCAGCGTAGATGAACTCTGAATGAATATTGAACTGAAGTTGTTAATTCTAGTTGAAGACTTTGCTATTTGATATTTTGCAGCACAGTGGCTAACGGTAATTTATGACAAAAGTGTTGTTGAAAAACATTTTAACTGGTTTGATTAAGAGCGACCTGACTCACCCTTGTAGGCTATTACTTCTTGTTACTGAATTCCCACAGAAGAATAAATGTTATAATTACAGTGTGTAGAAGAAAAGCCAGTAGGCTTTGAAATCCTTTTAAAAGTCGCAAATAAACCTTGAGCAAAACTGTGTCAAAGATGGATGGGATGCTCTTTAATGCATGTCAAAAACAGAGCAGTTTAACTATTTGTCTAGATGTAATTCTGGATTATTCACGTTGAGCAGCTTTTTCAACCTTTCCACATTTGAGCACAGCTTTAGCACGCCTGTATTGCTGCCAGAACATTTTAAATACATCTTGAAGTAAGAAGGGTTCTGCAATTGAAAACGATATCCTCAGTAGCACTTAAGAGTTTTATAAGATGAGCTAACATTTGAAAATGAAATTCTTATCCCATGTCTTAAAGCTTTGTATTGTCTCCTTACTACAGTTTCAGGTTGTAAGCTTGAGATAGCTAAGTGATGGTGTAACTGCTGTAGTCTGGAGTTAGCGGTCAGCTAAGCCAGCTGCTGCTTTGGGGCTTCCACCTTTCTGAGGTCAGCATCTTGGCACGAGGGCAGCACGTGTCTGTACAAAGGTGTAATATTAAATCTGACCTGCAGCACTTCTTATTTGAGAAACTTGAGTCAGCAACAACTACAGGCAGTGCTAATAAAAGGTGGCTTAGCTTTTATCTGGGAAGCTTATTAGAAGTTGTTTGGTACCTTATGTGATGTATGATTTGGTTGTTCTTTGAACAACCTCCAGACCATGGTAATGGCAGTACTTACGTTAGTACCCAAATAGAAATTTTGCACAGTGAAGTCTTATTAATGGTGCTGGCTCCTCATTTCTATGCACAAGGCTGCAATCATAGGCTTATGTTTTTAATAAAACATACAGTTCTGTTTGCTCCTGTGTCATACTTGAGAGTGTCAGAGGTGGGCTGTAGTCTGGTAGAGATTTTGCTTGTATTGTAAAGCTTTTGCTTACAAATAAGTGATCATCTGAAATTGTTGCGTGGCTATGATTTATATTAGCACATTATTACTCCTGAGATGTATCACACAGAAGAGAGTATAAGGTTTCCATCATAGTAATTTAAGATAAACATTGCCAATTGCTCTTTTCTGATGTTGCTGTGGCATATTTAAAGTACTGCAGCAAGAATGTGCACTGTAACAGGATCACTGTCATCATATTTATTATGCAGAGGTTTTGATATCGTTTGTTCTGATTGTGGCCTCACTGTGCTTTCTTTTTATTTTCAGGATTCTCCTTTTACAAATGCAGGAATGGGTTCTAACTTAAACCTTCTGGGGGAGATAGAATGCGATGCCAGTATAATGGATGGAAAGTCACTGAATTTTGGAGCAGTTGGCGCGCTGAGTGGTATGTTAACTACGTATTATAAAGCTAACTAGTGATTTAAGTGCAAAGACCAGTTCTGTTCTTTTTTGTTAAGTTTTTGGAGGGAATGCCATTATAGCCCCATTTAATGAATTCTTCCCTCTTTAAACAAAACAAAAGGGAGAGGGAGGCATTCTCCCTTCTTGAAATACTGCTTTGGGATGTTGCAGTGTATTGTCTTAGTTCACTGATCATAGAATCATAGAATCATAGAATGGCCTGGGTTGAAAAGGACCACAATGATCATCTAATTTCAAACCCCCTGCTGTGTGCAGGGTCGCCAACAACTGGACCAGGCTGCCCAGAGCCACATCCAGCCTGGCCTTGATAGTCCTTTGCAGAATGATTTTGTGTTAAAGTATTCATTCACTCAGAGGGATTGTGTTTTCTCAGATGGCTTTGGAGAATTGTAACCTTATAGTAAAATGTAAATATTGGAAGCAATATATATTCATATATATATGAATACAAGCATTAGAATGACAGTATTTGTTTTTGTTATCTGTTTCCTTGAAGAACTTACTGTTATGTAATTCAGTCATAGAATCTCTTAGCTTAATTGGTCACATTGAAATACCGAGGAACTGAGATTTCCTTTGCAGTGTTAGAAAGGTACGCAGCCTCTAAACTGAGGCTTCTTGTTTATTCTTGCAGCTTCTCATTTGTCAAGCTGTTTGCCCCGACGTAAAATTCCTCTGTAATACAGATTTTCTCATTATAATCCTCTCATGTGATCAATAAGATTTGGATTTCTAGTTTGTGGAACTATTACAAGGTTACATGAATATGCATATAGCACTTATTTAATCTGAGAACTAACGTGCCTTTCTTTTTTTTTCTTTTGCCTAGTTTTACCTTTCAGTACAAAACAGTCCCAAGCAGGGATCCTTGAACTTTTGTCATAAGTACGTTTGAGGGCCTTAACTGTTACTATTGAATGGCTTTTCTGACAACGTTTCAACCTTTGTTGTTTATCCTAGGATAGTTCTAAACTGTGGTAATAACTTCCTTATGTAGATATAAATCTAAAATAAATAGTAAAATTAAGTGTTTCAAGGCTTACTCGTTACAAAATGTATCCTTCCAACCACGGAGAAGGAGGAAATGAGGGAGTGAGAAAAAGCTAAGCCTGAATCCTATAATCCCTGTTCTGGCCAGATAGATCCAAACAAAGCTTTTTCCATCTTGAAAAATTAATACTCATAAAACATCTTTGGTCTGTAGAACACCACTGCTTTAATTCTGAGATTTCTGTGGTAGGAGTCACTCCTAATATTTCAGTATCCTTCTTTCTTTAAAAAACAAAACCAAATGTTGATTAGAAAGTCTTGTTACCACTGATAGGCTGTGAGAAGGAACAACTGATTTGATGTTCTTAAGCTGAAAAATAGCATCACAGTGTGTCTCTTACTGAATTACTGAAGCGCTGGAAATTAAAGGAAGCTGACTTCCATTGCCAAAATGAACCCCACAGTGCTACGTGGAAAATATTTTAATGGTTTGTTCCCATTTTTTGCTGATTTTTCTTTTCAGGAATCAAGAATCCAGTTTCAGTTGCAAATAGATTGTTGTGTGAAGGGCAGAAAGGAAAACTCTCTGCTGGCAGAATTCCACCTTGGTAATTGCTTTGTTCTGCTTGACTTTACTTTAGTCTTGTATCTGTACTGCATGCAATGTTTGAAGGCTTTGTCTTATCCAGTGGAGGCTGGTGCTGTTTTACATACCAGCAATGCTGTGCTTTTAAAAAGAAGCAATGTTTTGTTCTCAGATCTTGAAACTTAGCGTGCCCTTGGTGCAGCTGTGAGTAGAACTGTTGTGGATAGACGGAGATATCGCATTGTGAGGTTTTGTGGCAAGGTGACTATTTGTAAAGTTATGTCACACTGAATTAATGATTAATGATTAATTTTTATAAATATCTAAAGGGAGGTAGGATGCAGATGAATGAGGCCAGGCTCTTCTTATATAGCAATAGGACAAGGAGCAATGGCCTAAAACTTGAACGTGAGAAGTTCCACACAAACATGCAGAAGAACTTCTTTATGGTAAGGGTGGCGGAGCACTGGAACAGGCTGCCCAGAGAGGTTATGGAGTCTCCTTCTACGGAGGTATTCAAGACCTGGCTGGATGCCTACCTGTGCGACCTATTGGAGGGTACCTGCTTTGGCAGGGGGGTTGGACTTGATGATCTCTCGAGGTCCCTTCCAACCCTGCAATTCTGTGATTCTGTGTGAATTCTTAAGTTTTTACCATATAATTTTGAAAAGTCTGTAAGTACAGCAAAATTAAATGAAATTCTACAGCCTTTGCTTTTGTCTTTTTTTTAAAAAAAAAGAACAACTTTAAAAAATATGTGAACTAACTGACTTTGTGCCTTTATTTTGTAACTAAATTGTGGAAATATGCAGTTTTTAGTTAGAATTTATTTTAAGCATAAACTTATTAGTATGTACGACAACACTGAAAATGTGCTTTATTGAGACTGAAATAATACCAGTATGAAAGAGGAAACTGTTAAATACATAAGAATGTTAAATACTGTTGTATCGTTTTTGGAAAGTGTCCACGAACTGTGTTGGAATTGACTAATCTTAAAAGCATCTTATTTTTGTTAGCAGTTCAAATCAACCAACAGAGAGCTTGAACTTAAGCAATTTCCTCAGTTATACCTGTTGGATAAATTTGCTACTGTTTGCTAAGAGATTGCAGTATTTGCAGATGTATTAAATCAGCACTTACGTTGTTAGAAATATGTATATTTGATTCAGAAATTTTACTGTTCATACTTCTTCCTGTAAAAGTGTCCAAATAGTCAGTCTGTATCTGGATAGTATGGTATTCCAGTTTAAACACTGAGGAAAAGAACTATTGCAGTGTCCGTAATACTGCAAAGGTAGGTCATACACTGAAAAAAAGCACCCCCAACCAACACATCAACAAGCAGATTTTGCATTTAAACCTGTTGCCTTTATTAAAGGAAGAGGAATTGTAGTTGGTGAGAACTTATTTTTCAGAGAAGATTACCAAGGAATATGAACTTAAATATTAGTTGCTGCCAGTAGCTTATTTCTTCAGATATCAGGAGAAAGCTAGGGCTTATCCAGTTACATTAAAGAGGGTATCAAAGGAGATTGCTGTGGTTTTGATTCTGTTTGCTTTTCTTTCTTCCTTTTTTATTTGGTGTATTTGTTTCCAGAACTAGGAGCAAGCATTTGTGTTTTAGTTTTGTCTGTACCATCACAGTGTTTCCTGTAATTGCGGCAGGGAAGAGCACCTGGGATAGCTGTGTCCCATTTTAGCGTGTTTTCTGTAACCTCGTGACCTAGATTATGTTTGTAGCTATTATTTTAAAAATAACTGAATGGCAAATAAACTTATCCTCTTGTCTCAGAGGACAAGACAGAATCTTTCAAACGCTGTTCCAGGTCTTGGCTAACAGACACTTCATAAGACAGGGGAGTTAAAGCTCTCTAAGTGTGAAGTGAACTGTTGAGTTCAGAGCCAACGTTTTGGACCTTATTTACCTTATATGTATTTTCATTTCTTCTCGGTTTTGAATTTGGAATATGTATCTTATTAGGAAAAAAAAAGTAGCTAGCTTGGAAACAATCTGCAGCACTGTAATGCTTTAATAGATGCTCTTGTATGTTCAGGGTATCCCAAGTTTGGAATGGATCTTGTGTTCATTGTAGGTGACGATTGTTGACAATTTCATGCCTTGCCTTTTTGGCAGGGTTTGGTGTAACATATTTTTGATCTGGGAGTGAAATATATTGCTGCGCAAGCGGGAAAAATATGTCATCAAGTAGCAAGAAACGGCTGTATTATTGTCGTTCCTCCCAAGAGTTAGGATTTTAATAACTGATGTTTGTTTGTAGAGATCTTACAGTTTCATCTTTTTTCTCATGGGCATATACCATGGTGGGGAGTCTTAAACTGCATAGCCTAGGAATCTGTCTTGTTAATTAAACCTGTTGGTATAGACAGCTTCTGTAGCACCATCTAACTTAGCTTAATGTTTTCTCACCGGAATGTTTGGCACAGGACCACATGAGGGAAATTCACTAACTGAGGTTAGTGACAGTGGCATTATGGAGAGTCTTGTCTGCAGAAGAACAGCTGGAGGCAGTTAGTTTGGCCTGGTTACCACCAGTCAGCACCCATTTGTATAGGGACAATGCAAAATGGTCCTTTTCTGATTTTCAGTAATGTTAATGAGTGTGAACTAATTTATTCTGAGATGGTAGGTTTATTGGGAAGGAGTGATCAGGTGTCCTGATTGCTGTATGTTTGCGGTTTACTGTGAATTGCTCTGTGGCAGGGGTTATTCTGGAACAGTGTCTCGTCTTCTGGTTTAAAACACGGTCCTGCTAAGCAAATTAGAATTCAAAAAGCTTAAAATAGAGAATTCCCACATGTATGCATGCATTTGTTAAAGCTGTTCTAAGGTCCTTACACCTTCTCTCGCAGTTTATTCAGACTGATGTTGTCTACCTCTGTACGAAAGAGTAGAAAATACCGAACTCTTCAGTGTTACGTGTTATCCTGTAAGACATTCTTGATCATTGTGTGACTTAGAAAAGAGAACACATTTACAATTGCATAGTTACCTATTGAGTGGATCATTGGGAGTGGTCTTTGGTCCCAGAATGATGGGTTAGTTGCTTTGTAGTAACAGCTTTTAAGTTTTTTTCTATTTCATATGTTTCTCAAAGGCAGAAAAGCTTATTTAGAACTGCTTGCTTATAACTTTAGGTATGTAAGAATTGCAAAATGGAACAAATAGACCTAACCATCTCCTTTTTTAGAACTCCTTGATACTGTTGATTTCAAAGTTCATGTTAGTGTCCCTTTTTCAGTATTAATATTAATCTTTATGAGAAAGAATCCCATGTTTGTATGTTCTCCCCTTTGGTTATTACAGAGTTTTGCAATTGTTTTTTTCTTGTCACATATAGTGCCACAGACGGGATATGCGTGTTGAGTAACTTGCAGGGCAGAGCATAGTCAAGGAAGTGCTGAGGTTGAAGGCTTGTGCCACCTTTTTATCTCTGCTCTGTATTTCAGCAGAACAATTTCTCCTATGTAAGAGTGATTTCAGAGTGATAGCTGCGTTTTATAATAAACATTACAAAATGAGTTTGTTGCATTTAGGATCACCTTGATCATCTTTAGTGAACCTTACCTTCTACTGTTGCTTCCATTCAGCTCAGTGTGGCTCATCTCCATACAGCCCATATTAAGGGCTGCTCTTTGCATCAAAAAGGCATCAGGATAACCATGCTCTTGTGAAAACTTGCCTAGAAGGGCCATTTTCAGAGTAATTTTCTATTTTCATTTAATGTGCTCCGTTTTTCCTGTATTTGGAAAGCCCATTTGAACATCACCTTCTTGCTGGGGAGGATTTTTTCAACTTCTGTGTGTTTTGAGTTTGTAACAACTACAGAGTACTCATCTTTCTTACAGATATATCAAACGAACTTCTATCTTGTTTGTGTAGAGCCAACTTTCAGAGCAGCAAAGCCATTCATCTTTTGTTTTTTGTTTTTGTTTTGTTTTGGTTTTGGTTTTTTTGTTGCTTGTTTTTTGATGGTTTTTTTTTTTTCCTTTGGAAAATTGTATTTTGAACTGGGCTGAAGGCTTTTGAGACTTGGTGGGGCTTTGGCTGCTCTATATAGCCCACTGAATTTATTCTCGATTTCCCCTCTCCCCCAGCTAATTATGCTTGGTGGTAGCTGTTAAGGTTAAGTTCTATTTTTATGCCAGCTGTGAGTATTACCTGCTCATTCTTGCCTGCTGCAGCTCTTCTCTGTGAGTACATGGATATTTCCCATGGACGTTCAATAGTTCCGTAGTGCTTGACTGCTGGTTCCCACCCTCTCACTACCCTACCATCTGAGTTGTTACCATTGTTTGTGTTGCTTGTTGGGGTGATATGAAGATTGTTTAATCTTGTTTCGATTATAAATACTTGGCTACTTGGCAGAACTGAATTAATGCTATATGTCCTATAGGATTCTCTTACCGAATGTTTCTATCAGTTTAGAGAATAGGGTACAGGTGGTACAGGTAACAACTGCTGAGGTCTTGATTTTTGGTTATTCTAACTCTCTTGTGATTATGTTGTATTTTCAAGATATCTGAAATTGAAAGATTAAAATAAAATTTTTAAAAAAGGGTGGATGATTTCTGTGGTGAAATGAGGCCTCATTTAGATATCAGCAAGTGGTTGCTTCACTAATCTAGCTATTCTTTGGGACCAGAACTGAGAAGTATTTTGTGTCCACCTTGTATGAGGGAGATGAATCCAGGAATTATGGACACAAGAGTGAGCAGAATAAGTCATGTTACTTAAATGTTGGTACATCTTCAATATTCTGGGTGCTTCTTTTTGTACTCTGCATACCTGTGACTGTTTTTATGTCTTTGAGTGTAAAACAAGCAATTGTGAGGTATCAGGAAAATGAAAGGTTTCTGACTGATCTGTGCTATTCAAGTTATCATATATAAGACCCATAATATCTGATCGTAGTACTAGAGCACATCCAGAGGGGGGCCACAAAAATGAACCAAGGGATGGAACACCTCTCCTAGAGGACAGGCTGAGAGAGCTGGGGCTGTTCAGCCTGGAGATGAGAAGGCTCCAAGGTGACCTGAGAGTGGCCTTTTAGTATCTAAAGGGGAGCTACAGGAAAGGAGGGGATGGACTCTTTAGCATGGTCTGTGGTGACAGAACAAGGAGAAATGGCTTCAAGCTTAAGGAAGGTAGATTTAGGTTGGATATAAGAAAAAAGTCTTTTACAGTGAGGGTGGTGAGGCACTGGAACAGGTTGCCCAGAGATGTGATTGATGCCCCGTCCCTGGAGACTTTCAAGGCGAGGCTGGATGGGGCCCTGTTCATTGCAGGGGAGGTGGACTAGGCGACTTTTAAAGGTCCCTTCCAACTCTAAGGATTCTGTGATTCTCCTTTTTCCACCTACACTTCCGCTCTGTGTAGATTACTTTATCAGACAGGAAACACTTATTCACTTCCTGAGAGTGTATGGTTGATGGAAAACTTTTTTTAATCAATAGAGACTGCTATTTACTTCAGTTTGGCTACAACTTATGTTTCTCTTGGATGCTAATATGAGTGAGAGGTTGTTTCTTGATAACTACCTTATTTAAAAGGAGACATTCTCCAAGTACCCAGTAACTTGCTCTGCAGTATCTTGCAGCATGATAAATATTCCTCCAGAGCTGTGCTAACAGTAGTAAGCAGTATGTGCTTAACAATTCAAATCCTTATCTAGAGAATCTTTTTTTTTTTTAAACTTCTTTAATCAAAGACTGAAAACATCTCTTATGGTGGTTATGTCATAGGGAAGATGGAAAACAGTGCTGCAAAATACTACGTATTAAAAGCTGCAGGTGTCAGATATAATGCTATCAAGAAAACTTGCAACAGGAGTAATGCCATCAAATTTTCTATAACAGCGCTGTTCTAGGAATTGATAGCATTATGTGGTCCAAGAGACTTCTGTGTAGCTTACGTAACTTTTAGTCTCACGTTCATAAATCAGGTGTTCCTGTAAAGCATTTTGAAATTACTGTGTGTCCTCAGTCTTTTCTTCTTGTATCCATTACACAGTTATGGTATTCTTGTTTCAAAAGGGAGATAGGAAGTAGAGGTTGGAAGTAGTTGTTCTTTATTTTGTTGCTACTGCTGTTGCTGTTTTTCATCAACTTTCTGAAAACATGTGATTTCCAACCACATTCCATTTTTTGGGGAATCAGATTAATTTATTTAAAGGGAAATGGTATAAATTATTGAGGCATTTTCTTTTTTCTGAAGGCTGCGTGTCTGTATATAACTTTTGCCATCATTCACTGTCACAGCATTGTATACTGTCTCACTGCTGTAAAATGTTCAGTACTGACTACAGAATGACTTTTCAAATGTGTTTCTTTCTTCCACAAGTATGTTAAATACTCAGTGGAGTTGTCTCATTTGGAAATGCTTGATAAAACACTGTGAGATAGACTTTTATCTTTCTGAACCTAAATTAAGCTTATTTTTAGCTTGTCATCTCTCTCAAAGTAATTTGTGATATTCCTGTGGCCCTGGCTAACTTCACTGGAAATGTCTTGCCATTCTCACTTCATTCATCCCCGTGTTGTTAGTCTTCAGAATCTTATTCAGTTGTTGTAAGACTCTGGATGGCTTCGTGCTGTTTTAGCTGCAGTTAAGAGCTGATGCAATTTGGTAATTTGTTTCAAATTTAATAGCACATGTTTTTATTCAATAGTAAACTTAATGTCAGAGCTATGTAGTGTTTTAATGAAACTAAATAAGGTTGCCAACTGTAATTATAGCTGACACTTCTGTGAAATACAGACAGTGTACAGTTTTAAAATGACCAAACCAAAGAGAAAAAACTAATTGCAAGAAAAGGGGGATTTGTTATATGGTTTTATTTAAACTCCCTCTTCTGTGTCTCCTAGCTTTTTAGTTGGTGAAGGAGCTTTCAGATGGGCAGTTGATCACGGGATACCAGCATGTCCTCCAGGTATCATGGCTACAAGTGAGTAATCTGGTGGTGTGAGTAGGAAGAACAGGACAGAATAATTTAAAGCAGTGCCTCGTATTTTGAGGTATACATCACTTCACTGTTCTTAACATTCAACTAGCATATGATATTATGATATATAAGGATGGTTAAGTTTGATAATTTTCTATTAAGTATCAGAATAGTAAAAATTAAGAACTGTTACTTTAGTTGCATTTTAGCAACATCTAATTAAAGTGCATTTGTGATTCTAGGATTAAATCCAATGAAGGACTTTTAATTATTATTATTTTTTTAACCAAAATGCAGACTCCCCAACAGCTCAAGTTGTGATCCTTTTTGGATCCAAAAAATACCAACTAGCCGTGTATCTGAATTCAGTAGGTACTGGTTTGACTAGTAGATTCTATAATTCCATCCATCATAGTATAAGCAGGCTGTTTGTTTGTTTTTTTTTTAACAAAGAAACAGACAAATTAAGAAACTTAGCTAGGCTTTGTTTCATCTAATATGGTGGAATAATCCAGTCTAGCACATAGACTCAAAACATACTGTATCCTTAGAGCTGCCAGATCTCTTACAAAAACCTTCTTTTTCTTAAAATAAATCAAGTGATTGTTAAACCTTCTACAGACAAGACTGAAAATTAGTGCATGTGCTCATGGACTTCTCAGTCCGCACCCTGTTGGAAAGTGCCATTACCATTAGTCTGTAGGTTGCTATAGGTGAGAGCATGCCCCGTATTTCCTGTTGCAGTTGTTCAGGTAAAAAATCAGAGCTCATTACCAAGAAGACACGAGATTACACAGTATTTCTTTATTTTACAAGATAAATATCACTGCATAAAATATGTAAGTTGTCTCTAAATGAGAAATTGAAATCTACATCTGCCATTGGATGCAGTTCTAAATGTAGGTAAACACCCAGAATTTGTGTTTCAAAGTTGTTGATACTCAGCACTCAAAAGAGTACAGAGTACTCCTGGAAGAGTAGCAGTGTCATACTAGATCATGCCAATTTCCATACGTATTCATGTTGCATTTCATTTTGAACAGAAAGTTTTGATTTCTAGTCTGACATGACTGAAAGTGCTGCTCCGTCCATTTCCTGTCCAGAGCAGCATTTGCAGAACAACCTTTGGGCTCAGTTGAGCAGAACAGATTTATTTCTGTGACTTGAGAAAAGAGGAAAAACCCATAAAGGAATTTTTTTAGAAAGTATTTGCTACCTATGTGTAGGAAATACTCCAAAGGAGGGTCTCTTGATTAGCTCTGTTTGCGTGCATTACGGTTTACACTATTTCTAGTATCACAGCCTAGCTGTTGTAACAGGGATGATTAGATATTGACATTAATTGACAAATGTTCTTGTAGACGGTAAAATGTACCTTAGAGCAAACCCACGTGTTACAGCTTGAAAATAAGGATGGCCATTGCTGTTTTGGTTTCCCTAATACAGACTGTGTGTTTATATTGGAGAAACATCGGAAGAATAATCACAGCTTGTATATTGATATCTTTTCACAAGCTAGCTTTAAAACATTAGTAATTTATTTTTATCTCCTTGGCACACTCTGCATTTATCTATTTAGCAGAACAATTTCCATTAAAACAATTACTGGAATTTTGAAGTTAATTCTGTTGCAAAGCCAATGCAGAAATGCCACTTCCTGTTGCAATATCAAGAATTAAATATTGGTATTTAAGTTGCCAACTGCCTCTTCCTCCCCAGCTCAGACACACACACCACTTCCAGCCAGGTTTATATATACTGCCTGAGCAACTTAAAAATTGGCCTTTCCCCTAGTATGTTAGTACACTTGATTTTACAGAATAGTCAGTAGTTTTTGATTATGCTTGCTACAATTGCTCTAGTAGAGTTTAAATGGAGAACTCAAGGTAAATTAACTGGAAATAATTTGATTGTCGAGTAGCTGTGCAAAATGCAGTACCAAAATAGCTACTAAACGTTAGGGTAACTTACAAACAGTAGCAACAAAAAGCACACACACAAACCCTAACCCAAGCCTTAGACGTGTATCTGAAACAAGTATTAATGTGAACTAGGTGCACATGTTTTGGCTTCTCTTTGCTGCACATGGAAAAAATATTCTTGTAGGCATATTGCTCTCTCTGACTTTTCCTGGACCTGAGATGGCAAGAGAAATGTTATATGTGCTGTAAGTCTGTGGGATTGTGTGGTTGGTTTTGCAGTGATGAAGCTGTCTGTATGATCAGTTACAGTGAAAGCTGCACGATCAGCTTTGTGGTCACACTCCATAATTCTCTGATAACTATCAGAGTATTTGGGCACCAAACTGAAATGAAGTTTTAAACCACGTTTCTTGTGGAACTACATTTAGGTTATGTCAAGGCTCACCTGCTTGCTGTTCCTTGATTTGCCAAGTGTGTGAGGAAATGGGATTTCTACTCTTTGCAGAAATCTGCTGGTTTCCAGTGTAGTGACTGGTTTTTTGTTTTTTGTTTTGTTTTTACTGAAATGTGATCTTCTTGCATTGCCTACAGATTGCTTGAAGGCTGAAATCATTAATCCTGCCCATAGTAGAGCCTGTACTATCTTATGTTTACACTTTGTTACCCTATGTAAGAGAGACCGATTTGAAAGTGATCAAAGTTGTAACACTGTAATTACGGTTTGGAAACTAACTTACTCTATCTCTATCTAGCCTTTTGTAGATCTGAAAAGTATGCTTTATTCTAAATCGGCAACATAAATGTTCGATACAGCTTCAACTGTCAGTATCTCTGCTTGCGCTAGTAATACTGAATAGTAACTAGTAATAGGAGTAACTGAGCCACTTCCATCTCAGTTTTTAATTTCGGCCTACAGTAGGTGAAAAGCAGTCGATTTGGCAAAGGTAATGTGGTATAAGAGAATGCCTTACAATTATGTGTTTTTGATGGCTGATGCCATCAGCCCTGGCTGGGTATGAATGTGTAAACTATGTATATAGTGTGAAGGTAGATGTACTTTGCACAGTTGGATTTGAAGGGAGTAGTTAATTTTTTAGCAGCTCAGAAAGCTGTGGACCTGACTCTGGCATCAAACTGAAGATTAGGGTTAACAGCTCTGAGACATTTTATTTGTACAGACGGTAGTTATGACTCTTCACAGGAAATCTGACTGAAATATCACGAAGGACTTCTGTTAAATCACTGGTGTTAATATCTGAAGCTGTGGCTGACTTAATCAAATATTTCTTGCCAAAAAACCAAATTACTGCACAGCTAGTGCTGCTGAGTACTGTCTTGACTTAACATAGGGCCGTTTAAGTATATAGCCTTTAAAGGGAAGGAAAAGGATGGTAACTCATGCAGCATGCTTGAACCCCTGACTCTAATGAAATGGAAGGGACCCCAAGCACACTTCAGTAAGCTGTATTACATACAAACAGGAGCACCTAGCTCAATAACTGGAATACAAGACTAGCCAATAGTGGTGTTTAAGAAAGAGGAGAAGAATGGAGCAAATATATACCTCCTTTTCCCTACCTCATTTGCTATCCTAGACTCTAAACTCCTAGGTCAGTATTGGTACATGGAAATGATCAATGGCATTTTGTGCCAATAAATTGTCCTTTTCTCTGGAGCCCATTTTAATTTCTAGCATCTGCAAAAACATTTGCAGCTCAGCTATGGGTTATTTGAAGAACTACTTCTTTTTCATTACTTTGAGACCTGCTGAGTAAAATCTGTTGTTTTATTGTCAAGCCATAGTCTCTGAATCTTCCTGTTCTTCTATCCAGTGCTTGGCTTTATTAC
The DNA here is from genome assembly GCA_016647715.1 of Pavo muticus. Taxonomy (NCBI): domain Eukaryota; kingdom Metazoa; phylum Chordata; class Aves; order Galliformes; family Phasianidae; genus Pavo; species Pavo muticus. Next base: position 698,628 of record JACDJE010000279.1, on the reverse strand, counting down.
CTTGAATAACTTAGTGCCATCAGTAAAATCACATCATTATTTTGTATAGAGTAGGTGCTACTATGTGTTGGTTTGGCATTTGACTTGTAACAGGCCATTTACTCCCACCTCATTTTCTATTTTTTTAACTATACTAATAATTTTCATTTTGTGTATGCAGGGATATTCTCATTTATGCTATGACTGCTCTATTTCTTTAATGAAAGAGAGCCGTTTCTAGATGTCATGCAGATTGCCATACTTCTAGTGACACCCTATGTCTTCCTGTCCATCAGTTTGGCCTGTCTCTCTTCCAGCCTTCCTTGCACCTCCTTACTCTTTCCTCTGCTTCACTGTTACTGAAGTAAGAAAAGTGTTTGCCATGTTTCTGGAACTGAGCTACATGGCTCAGTGACTAGCTCAGGGCAGCGGCTTAGACTGTGTTTTGCTTCTTTGCTTTTAGAATGAGAATGAAAGGGATCAGGAGAACTCAGGGATTTGGGGGATTTTACTAGGTAGCTTGTGAATTTACCGTGTGTATTGGAGCATCTGAGTACGTATCTGACTAAGCAATACCTCTCAGAAAGAAGGTGTTTATTTTTAACAGTAAAAGTTGGTACCTCTGTTCTGTAATATGCAAAATGAGCTTTGGTAAGCGCATGGTTCACTGGCACACACACACAAAGAAAAAAAAACAATAAAGGAGACGAGACATGATGTGAAATGTCCCTGGAATTCTATATAATATTGTAGGTTCACTTGCAGTTCTGAAATCCAAACACCTACGTGGCACCTCTGTGATCACTCTAAATTAGCTAGGAAAAGTGTTGAGCCAAGGTGCCTGGAAGATGCTATGAATGGAAATCTTTCAGAGAGCAGGAAAGGATGTCTGATGGAGAAAAAGGGATTCCTTTCATGAAGCAGTAAGAACTGATATGCCCAGCAAGAGTTTACCCTGAGTTTTTGCCCTGAACATTATGAACACTAAATCCGTATACAGATTGCTTTGTGAAAGCTAGGTTAATTCTTTTGTATGCTTTTGTTGCTGGATGGCTTGGGTTTTTTTTCTTTTTTATTGCTGTCTGTCAGTGTGTGGCATACATGGGAAGTAGTACCAGTCTTATGCTTCTCAACAGAAGCATAAATGGTGTTAATTTGTCATTTAAAATAGCTTTGTTAAAATGAAATTTAGTTTCAGCCATCTTCATTTATTCCACTTGTTTTAGCTACTGCTCAACAAAATTCCTTACTGGATCTTTGTAGTTCCTGTGGGTTAACTAATTTGCTAGTATATCCCTTTGTAATTCTCTTCCCTCCAATAGTTGCATCCTCCTTTAATATGGAGTAAAAAGATAAAATGAAGAAGATTCTCCTGTTTGACTGTAAGAAGTGTCTGCCAGGGGGTGCTATATGATTGGTCCATCTGTACTCCAGAGATTTAGGAATATTCTTTGAATTTTCTTAGTATTTTCAATTTACTGTTTTTAACAAGAATTGCTGCATGTTCATAGGTTGCATAATGTTTTGTTGCATAGCAGTTTATAACGACTGCTATAGGAACAGTGGAGTTTGTGCTTGTGTTCCTGGCTTGCTGTTCCATCCAGTACTGTAAATATATTTAAGGGTATTGTCTTGACCTTGATTTCTGCTTTATTAATGCTACAAACTTGTATCTGTTACTTCAGTCTGAAAACATAATTATCCACTTAAATGTCTTACGAACTTTTAGCTTAGCCTGAAAATATTGAAGTGAATAGATTGGCTTATAAAAGCATGGTGATTTTATGGAAATGTGGCCTTCTTAGTAAACACTTTTTTGCATTACTTTGAGCAAGAAGTGTTAGTGTACTGTGTTAAACAACCTGTCCACTGTAGTGTACTGTGTTAAACAACCTGTCCGCTGTAGTGTACTGTGTTAAACAACCTGTCCGCTGTAGGCTTGTTCAAAGTGCACAGGCCTAGAATTTACAGATCAATGCATGTCAGCATCTTAGTCTTACATTTCATTCTGTGTGTTTGATTCAGTAGTTTCAGAGTCTATGAATATGACAGTTGTAACTTTCTCTTTTTAATATTCTGTCTGTGTTCACTGGTCCATTTCCATCATTTCCAGCAGCCTGAGAAAGCTGGTATGGAAATCAGATCATGGGCTTTGTTTGTATCCAGATGCTCTCAGATTCTTGGTGTTCATTCCAAGCTGGTGCTTACAACTGCTGTCACTTAGAGAATTTGTCAGTGTGCGTGTATGTGTACACGTGTATCATAGTGCAGCCATGTGCCTATGTACACGGGTAGTGTTAGTTTCCAACAGATCAGTTTGCTCCAAGCTCAGAGTCCCAAGGAGAATATACTTTAGAGACAGAAATGCCAGGTCAGTTCTGATCTGACCCGTGCATGAAACTGGGGAAGACCTGTGAATACATTGCTAAGGCTTTCCTTTATGAGGGTTTATTTTGAGGAGCTATGTCAAAGGAGAGCACGGGGCATGTGAAGTGCAATAATTTGTTTTTGAAGTTGTTCTGATTTGTGGGTCAGAAGAGTCAGGTAGGGTAGGGAGGGCTGCAGGAGACTGAAGTCCGGAAAGTGGCTAGAAGAAAGGATTGCTGCTCTGAGTGTTCTCTGGAGCGTGTGTAATCAAGGGACTTAACTGAAGTAGTACTAGGAAACTAATTGGATGTTATGAATGAGACTTGTTTACTGTAGAGTTTGTAGTGCTGAACAGCATAGAGAAACTTTTAAATGCTAATCATTTAGCTGAGTAGTCAGGGTGTATTATCACTGAGGTGCTGTGTAGAATGAGGAATACAGTTGTCTTTTGTTTAATTATTTGTTGCATCATTATGTAATAAACCGTTGAGATTTTGGGTTAAATGTTTATTTGTTCATAGTACAACATGTATATTAGAGGAGTTTCGGAAATAATCAGACTTCCAGAGTGCCAACAGGATTAGTACAAGAGATGAATATATGATGTGGAAATCTTATGGCAAACGAGTGTCACGCACAACAGCTTTGAACTGACTCAGAGACTGTGTTCTGTTACTGACCCGCTTACTGAAAGTTACTGTCTTATCTCTTTCTGTAAAATGGTGTTTTACCCCATTAAAAACCCCTGTATTTATGTGCAGCTGTGGTAATACATGTGCAAGATAAATATCTTGTGCTCATGAATTGTGTAATGAAGATTTTGTGGCTCTTTCTCATCAGTCTGCCCTGTAACGCTGGAACCTTTTCAAAATGGGAAAACCTGTATCTTAACCTCGAGGAATATATACTTGTGAGATTCTTCTTCCACGTTTCTAGATAATAAATAAACATGTTATTCTGACACCATCTCTACTAATACCAACCTCTCATGCAGGTGAGTGGTGTTGAGCAAGCCTGCCTGTTCTGTGCTCTGCCACTTAGCCTACTCTGCAGGAAGACCCCTATTCAACTCTGTTTTGACTAAATATTTCACCCAGTGCTTCTGCTGTTGAGTATGAATAGACCCAAAATACAGAGCTTTTAAGTCCAGAGTACATGTGGACTCCCTGCTTGGTAAGTTGTGGGGTGGAAGGGAGAATGTGGACTGGGAAGATGTTTTCAGGTCCTTGAAGATCCGTTTTTAGAGGTAGCCTATTGCAGGGACACATGAGCATTGTCGTAAATGTGACAGACTGAAGTCCTGGCATTTTACTGATGTTCTGATACACTTCTGTTGCCAGTCATTTCATGTATTTTATGTGGATGATGCCTGAGTTATGGCATTTAAACACTAACAGACAATCATTTTGTAAAGCGTGGGGCTTTTTATTCTTTTTTTTTTCCCCTCTCCCAAACTACTCTGAAGTAGTTTTATTTATGACAGTACGTACATAAGAGAGAAAGCAAACCATGAAGGCTGGTTTTAGTCTGTGTCTTCTGAGATGCAGGTCTTTTCAGATTGAGTTTGACTGTACGCACTGTTACTGTGTAGGGTAATAATTGTCAAGGACTTTTATCTCGAAGCATGTACCGAATTTTTGTTTAAACTTTGAAATTCTTGTGCAAAATCAAAGGAGGCTGTACTAAATAACTTTCCATATATTCCAACAATAGCTCTGGGCCATACTCCAAGAGTTTTTCAAACTAAAATCCTGTCTGTTCCCTTACCTCTCTTTTTCCAGCTTCCTTCCCTCCCCAGTCAAAAAGCTTCCCTATCTTCTTGGCTCAGGTGCAACATCAGGCTGATGTAGCCATATTGCATTTGTTTTAGGAAAACTTGCCTGTCTTCAACACTGTGTTGTGTCCTTTTCCTCTTCTCAAGCTTGGAATATGCTGTTGGAGAAGGTGATAGTGTTTTTTGTACTGTCATTTAGGACAAATGAAATTTCTTAGAATCCTTGCACAGCACAGTTGAATTTTTGTTTTAGTTATAATTTGAATTATGAACTTACTCTGTGTGTACGTGTTTTCCTTCTGTGTACAGTGCTGATTTTCAAATAAGTCTCTAGTGGGCTCTACTTCATCTTTTAAGTGCTCCATTAAACAAGCACTTTATAATTGGGAAATTTTTTAGTTTGTAAAATGTGATTTATTGAACTAAAATCCCCACAATTTGTTGTTTGGCCAGGACGACAAACACGGAGGATACTGTCAGAAAATTTTAAGTTCATCTTTCAGTCCTTTAGTATGAAGCTCGATTTTATTTTCTGGTTTCTTTAGTCACCACAGAACAAGTTGAAGCAACCAGAGTCATGGCTGGTTAAATTATGTTTGTAGTGGTTTAACCTATCTAGAACTTTACAAAGGCAGGAGTAGAAGGGGGACAGACAGCCTGTTGCTTGCTATTAGTTGGTGTTCCCTTAACTGATCATCTGAAGTTTGACATAAGCCTGAGGAATGTCAGAGGAAGGAAGGGAAATTGCTAGGTTTTGTTTTACAAACTGGTCCTTTTTTCATGATTTTCAAGTCGCTTTGGAGGTATTTGCAGATTTTTATCCTGCCAAGAGGAATTGATAGTCTCTGGTAATAATTATTATTTCCCATAAATAATGAAAGGCAACTATTATCAGTCCTTGCTAAAACAACGTTATCAACTTGCAGATGAAAGTTAATCCTAATAAATATGCTGAAGTTGAGTGTAGCCAGTGCACAAGAATTTCTACTCTAGGGAAATTCTGAATAGGCTTTCTTTCGCTCACAGTATGGAAAGGTATGATATTTCATACTAAAATGAATAATATTTAAGAATTGAATTAATACCTAAATTCTTACAAGTAACTCAGGGAAGAGAGGCACAGCATTAACAAACTTCCTTTCTCTAATATCAGCCCCCTAAAAATCTCCTTCCATCCCCCCCATAATCCACTAACCCACAATCTTCTCCCTTCCAATACCCTCATTTTTTTCTGATCAAAATTCATGCCATTCTAAAGTAGGGAACCATGACTGACATCCCACTTAACATCTCCTTCCAGTATAATGGTAAGAACTTGCAAGTGTGACAAATATCATGGTAATTTTCAAGGTAGGAGCTCATGTTTAAGTTTTGTTGATATCGTGGTGGAGAAAGCTGGGGAAAGAGTAGTTTGTTTTCCTTAACATAGACTGTTTTGTGTTAGTTCATTTAAGTGTCATATGGTGGTGTTTGCTGCACTGGGATTGAATTAAAGAGGATTAACATAAATTGGGATATGGGAAATTCTGACTAACTGATACATATGTGTATATATATTGGCACAAGTCTGAGGGATATATATATATATATTCCCCTGCAACAGGGGCCCAGAGAAGCTGGGGAATCAGTCTCCTTCCTTGAAGATATTCAGAATTTGACCGCATAAGCTTCGGTGCAGCCCTCTCAAATTGGACTAGAAGTCTGAGCTACTTGACCTCGTAAGGTTCCTTCCAGCAAATGATATTCTATGGTACTAGAAGACTGACCTATCTGTCTGTCTGCTGTGACATCTGACATAGTTTAAGCTGCACAAAAAACACAGGTCCTGGGGTTCTAAATACCTGCTTATCCAGCAAAAGTCCTCGATTGAGCAGCGTACCACTGTTCCCACTGGAGATCAGCAAAGCAAGAAAAGCGGTGGAAAGAAAATGCTTGACAAGCCTTTATCCTAGCATACAGTTAAAAAGGCAGTTGGGGTAACCATGAATTGAAAATAGTTCTGCACCTCAGAATTAATTGTGTTAGCCAGAGTTAGTGCTATGTAAGAGTCATGCTTTCTTTAAACAAGGAGAAAGTAGTACATTTCTAGCCCAGTTTCGTACTTAATGACCCGTCTTCTCCCTGTATTTCCTTGCTTACCGGTACCACTTTGAATTAATGCAAATAATACAGTGTGAACAATTAAGTCCTCTAAAACAGATCATCAGGCATTTTTATTGCTTTGAAAAGACAAATAGAACCTTAAAGCACAAGGTAAAATCAGAAAATGGTTTAATTGCTTAGCTAAAGACTGAGGAGTTCCATGGATGGCACGTATCTCTTCAGCTTGGAGATCATCATATGTTGTGGGAAAAAGTGGCTGGATGAATAGCAACAAAGGTGTAGTTGGAGTGATGACTCTGCGAGGCCATATAGCAGTGCTTTGTACCTGACAGGTCAGCTTGGGACTAGCCCAGGTCGTCTTGGTTTTGACACTGTCCTTGTGCATATATTCAAACTGACAAGCGTACAAATATTGCATAAGGCTTCAGAATACTATTAGCATAAAATTCCAGAGAACAAAGAAAACTTCTTGTGTACAGGCTTTTATGGATGGGGCTTGCCCTCATATTTCTTTCACCTCACTGGGTGCACAGCCTTTATTTTCCTGCATTGGCAGGAGCCAATGGCAGCAGTAGGTAACAGTCTTAGGCATATCTATGCCTGTGTAATAACTGCTTTTTATGAGTACCAAGTCCAGGCACCTCTCTTTCTCACCCACGTATAATGGCTCTGCCCATAGGTGCTTGCTGTATTCATTGAAGTAATCTCAGCTTGCTTATTTTCCTGTTTAAAAGTTCTGTTAAAAGCAGTGTTCTGTCTTGGTTCATTTTGGGATACTTCTGTTTGACAAATTCTGTTCTTCATCTTGTTGGGGTTTTTTTGTTTGTTTGTTTGTTTATTGTCTTCCAGTTAATACGAGACTAAAATGATTCTTCGCCTGCTCCTCCTTATCAAGTGTTTTGCTTTTCACCTCTTGGTCCTTGTTTCAAACATGAAAACATGTTATCCAAAGTAGCTGCATTAATCAACTCTGTATGGTAGAAAGAGTTCCTTTCTTGGTGATGGCAGATTAATATGTGTTTACAGTTTTAAGAAACCTGTATTCATTAGGTTTTTAGAGAGAAACGCCAGCTTTCTGATTACTTTTAGGTTATACTCTTGAATAGACGTGGTAGTTTGAGGTCCAGTTCTATGTACTTAAAACAGGTTTAAAGGAGAGTTCTCTGGGTGATTTTGGCACCTAAATGGTAAGTTTCAAAGAAATAAAATGCTCACTGCCTGCGTACTTCATGAGAACTGTAAATGAAAGCTTTGTGTTCTGTTGGCTCTGCAGTATTGATTTTATTCGTAGACGGTTCTTGCAGCTGTTCCAGTCTTCTGAATAATAGTGATGTAGCTATATTCTGAATTCCATTTCAAATGACATTTTAAGAAGTTTATACTTTCAGTAGGAAGCCTGTGCTTTTTAACTTCCATTGAGTTTGTGACTTATCATTATGTACCTCTGCTCTCCAAATACCTTCATTTTGCACATCTGAACAAGTGACAGAGGACATTTTTCTCCTCTCTTTTTTCTATCTTTCAAAGAGGATATTAAGCCAATGTAATATTAAGTCAAAACTAAGCTACATGTCAGTATCTGCAGATTTTTCCTGAACTGAGACTTGTAAAGTGAGAACGTGCTGTTTTGGTCTCTTCAGCATTATTTATGTATTTATTTATTTTTTCGGCTTTAAATAACAATTCCTTTCTGAATGTGGGATTTAGATGTGGAAAATGCATGTTTGTCTTTTCAAGACCTAGTTGGTGTTTATACTGTGTTGGATTATGGAACATAAAATTATTGCTTGATTATTATGTGGCTTTAAAATATACAGTAAACATGCACATATGCAGTTAAGGTAATAAAGTAGTAGCCTAATTTTACAGATATCAGAATGAATTCACATGGTATCTATTTACTTGTCAACAGTCAGAAACAATATTTTTTATATAAGCCACTTACTCCGTTCTCTTCTGTGTAGTGCTGCATCTTTGCCAAACAGAGATATTTAGACCAATATAGCTTCCATATGTGTTCTGCAGTTTGTTACTACTAGTTATTTTACCCATCACCGTTGCTGAACAATAGTAGAAATTTTTTCATTTAGGAAAAGACATCAACATCTTGTACTGAACTTTAGTATTTTATTGTAGGCTTTTTAAATTGATGCTTTGTGTTGAAAGTGTGGGGGGAAGAGATCTCCACCGTGTAAACTTACCAATATTTAAGTATGCTTTTTAGTTAAATGCTTTCAACATGTTTTATAGGGTTTAGTTTAGCAGCTTTTAAGAGGAACAAGAGGAAGCTGGAGTTGGCTGAAAAGGTAGAAACTGATCTCATTCAACTAAAGAAGAGAAGACAATCAAATGAAAAGGTTAGTTTGTGTTTCAGGTTTTGTTGCATCATCCAAACATTACAGCTGATTATGAATAAATTTCATGTTTTATTTATGATTAGACTAATGAGGCATTCAAAAACTCTTCTTCTTGACCACCCAATATGTTTGGGTGATATAATGATAACTTAGTGAAATTAAAACTTTATGCCTTGCTTCTTGAACACCAATCTCTCACTTTCTGTCTCGTTAGTGATACTGAAAGTGTATTTTGCATATTTGAAGTGTAAATATAACACATGTAAACACAAACAGATAATTGTTTACTGAAACATTTTCTTTAGCATAGGATCTCTGTCAGTGTTTCCCACTTTTTAGTGTTTTCTAACACGCTGCATTATGGAGCAGGAATTGGTGAAATTTGAAATGTCAGGTAGGTAAACATGTGCATCTGTGCATCATCTAGCATTGACCTGGCCCATATTACTTGTACTGCAAAGCTGCTAGGACTCCCTCTGTTTCCCTCACTCTGTTACTTTGAATTTAGAGCCTTTCTTACAATTAGAAAATGTCTGTCACAGTATTTGTATTTACTGTTACACTATAGCTTACTAAATTAAATGCTTGTACTTTACCTGGGGCCTGTGGCTATTTGCATTGGCCACTTCTCTTTGCTTTGGTAACTGGACCTACTGCTGCCTTATTTGGTCGCGTATGTTGATATGAATAATGTACAAATCCTAGAACTGGTGAAAAAGTTGCATTCTCTGTAGTCTGTGCAAATGCAAACCAGAGATAAATTCAGCTCTTTTCTTCTCAGATTAGGTCTTTTCCCTAGCAGGATGGTGCTTTTCAATTTTCAAGGAGGTAAGGCCTGTGAGGAAAGTAAGGATAGGGGGGAAAATAGTTATTAGCAGTTTTGGAACTTTTCTTGTTTACGGGACTTCATGTACCTCCTTGTAAAACTTACTCTTCTAATGGTGTTAACTTGTAACTGAGGGAGGAGGGGTCTTTGCACAGTGTTGGAGTTCATGTAATAAGGGGCAAGTCAATGCTTGAATCGTATGCCAATGCATGAGCTTACCAACCTGCAATTTGAAATTTCAAGGGCTCCAGAGTCATGTGCAGAACGTGTGGGAGACCCTCAAAGGCCAATGATGGTAGTAGAGGAGGTGATCAAATAGAGCTCTACTCGCTGGTAAGTAATGCAGTAAAGTAACATGGTGGTTTTGTCAGTTTTCTGGGTGCATCCTGAGGGGGGCTGAGAACTGAACCATGCTGTGTGGACTGCTTGTCTTACTGTGCAGAACATAAGATAACTGCAGTTTTACAGGAAGTTTAATTCTTCAAAATGAAATAAAATGAAAAATCAAATTCTGCAAGAGCAAGATTTACAGGAAAAGCAGAATAATTCTCTCTAAGCGGTTAGAGAGGAGATATTTAACAGGAGTGAGCATATGAACTGTGATCATAAAACTCATGCTGTCAAAGCTGATCTCTTGTAAAAGATTTGAAAATATTTTTTATGAGCATTTAAGTACTTGAATTATTAAAAATAAATATTCTTGTCAAGTTTAAGTTTGAACTGTTAAATACTCATTCTTTTATTTGCTGTGCCTCTCTGGAGCTGGGAACTTCTTCCTGTTTGTGGGACTTGATAGCTATTTTACTGTCTGTGTCTAGTTTCAGTCTTTCACATATCTCAATCTTTACAGTTTAGCTACAGCTGCAATCTTCTACGATGTACCCTGGTACAGCTTAGCTTATGAACTGGTTATTTTTTGTCTCTGAGATTTAAGAACTAATGTTACTGAGAAGGAAAATTCAGAATTGTTTTGCCCCAGGGATGATGATTTCCTTCAGAAAGTTATGTGGGCCATGTTAAAACAAGTGTTTCCTTAAAAAAGTTTTCCAGCCTCCTAAATTTCCCATCTAAAAGTAAACAAAAGCAAGCAAACTGTACCACTGGAAGGACCAGCAATTGCTGGTATGAAATAGATCTTCTTTTAAAGAAGATCTTAAGAAGAGCTTAAGAAAGTTTTCATGCAATGGTTATGCTTTTAAATGCTTGTGATGTTTTGATCAAATATCTCTAAAAAGTATTTACGTAGCTGTTGAAGGCAAATATTTTATGCAAGTGAGTGCTTGATCTGAAGATAGGTGGCAGATTGAGCAAGTAATTTTACAGATGCTGCAAAAAAGGCTGCAAACATTTTTTCTTTGTTGTCAGATGATATGGAAAACTTCTGCTGAGCCTGATCCTTCTGACATACATTTCAACTCATTACTGCAGCCCCAAGTTTTTGATTTAAAAGGAATTAAGAAAACACAGTGACTTTTAGTCTAGCATTCTTAACTTTGATGGAAACTAACTTTGATTTCCTAACTTGATTTTCACATCTGCAGTTGTCCGTTAGTCTAGTTTCTGTTCTGGGTATAATCTAGTTTGATAAAATAGGGCGAGAGATGGACAACAAAACTTGCATTCTTTAAGTATTTCTTCTGTATGGAGAAATGATAGTCTTGAGAAGAGCTTTATCCGCTCTGATCTTGAAAGCACCCAAGTGTGGGAATCTGCACCTCCAGAGAGCAGCTTGGTCTGCTGCTCGCTGTCTTTTTAATCCACTGAGTAGTGTTGTTCTAATTGGGTTAATAATACCTGAATTCAGTTGTGGCTGAAAGTCATAGGACATATGAAATGCATATAAGGAAGTTTTCTTCAGGTCTTGTCTGAGACAAGCGAGTGTTTTGGGAAGAACTTACGGCAGCACTGCCAGTACTGCGTGCATGGTAACAAATCTGTTTTGTACGCATTAGTTTGCACACTCCTATGAAGCATAATCTGACTTTAATGTGCTATTTTAAGTAATTGTTTGTGTTTGTGTGTCCTGCAGGAGAATGACTCAGGAACATTGGATACAGTTGGTGCAGTAGTTGTTGACCAAGAAGGAAATGTTGCTGCTGCTGTCTCCAGTGGAGGTTTAGCACTAAAGCATCCTGGAAGAGTTGGTCAGGTGATTACATGTTTTCAGTTGAGAATGGCTCTTTAGTCTCACAGTTGTGTTTTATAACACTTGTGTTATAGTTATATACGGTGTTGATATAGTTTATGTACAGTATAGGTAAGAAGTTTTTCTTTATTTACTTACCTTTTGCCAGAACTATTAATATTTAATGTCTCACCCTTAAACACCTCTTTGATACTACAAATTGTCTCTTAAATGCTTCGAGCGTTTATTAATAGGATTTCCAGCATTATTTACAGAGGTTGTCCAGGAATTTTATTTTTAATTAATCTTATGAATTGGTAAAGTGATAAAGGTATTGAAAGAACAAATGAGATGTAGGCATTTTTTATTGTTATTAAGCAAGGGAATTTTTGAGTGCCTTAGAAATGTCATACTCTGTTACTGTACAGATGTAGTTTTGGTCCACTTTCACCACTGTCATAAGAGCAGTTCTCTTTCAAAAAGTATTAAACATTTCATTTTGGAATAGGAGAGTGAAAGGGACTTTATATGAATAGGGCACACTTGGTATTATTTTATCTTGATATCTGTACCTCATTTTCTGAAAGGTTAAGTAAGGTTAAGTGACAATAGTATATTGCTAAGTTAGCACTCAGTTACAATGGATTGGAATTTTTATTTTGATAATTCATATTAATACTTAGATTTTTCTTGGGCTTTTTTTTTTTTTTTTTTNTTTTTTTTAAGGGAAAAGAACAACCAAAAAGCTTGAATACTTAAATTTATGAAAGGTGTTCTTTTCTTAGGCAGCTCTTTATGGTTGCGGCTGCTGGGCTGAAAATACAGGAGCTCATACACCTTACTCCACTGCTGTGAGTACTTCAGGTATTTGCTACTTTTATAAATATTTCAACATGTTGCTCAAATATTTCCTTGCAGTTTGTTTATAAAACCCAAATAAAATATTTATTTGAATAGTGAATTAAAACATTAACATTAATTCCATAATACATTCTATATTTGTATCATTTAGTTTATATTTAAATGTGTGTGTGTGTGCGTGTGTCAGTATTACCTTGAAATCCATAAATTCATCTCCACTGGTTGCTTACATCGGTCACTGTACATAAAATTAACAGCCTTGTGAACTGTCCTCTTTACAAGACCTCACCTTGTACTGAAAGCATGTGCTCTATCTGTTATATATTAAGGGATCCGGCAAAGAATTGTTAAAAGTCTAATGTTGTTTTAAACAAAATGCTTCTCTAACTGGAAGCCTTTGGTAGACGACTAAGATAGTCTGGGAGTCCTTAACAGAAGAGGGTCCCTTGGATACAAAAATACTGCAAATTGCATTTTTTCCATCAAAATAGTTAAATACTATTTAAAGTGAATATTTAATGGATTTTGTCCTTTGTCTCTTTATCTCTCAAATGGGAGAGGAAAAGGCAAAACCAAATGACTAGAATACACATCTTGGAAAACATTTATTCAGAAGTTCTGAATGTGTTGTAAGAAGAATTAGGGTAGCTTCTCTTGCATTTGGAAATCACAGGATCCTGGGCATACAAAGGTATTTTGTTCATAATGATGCTTATCGGTCTGCTGTCATGCAGGTCTGTTCTGTCAGTTGGAATTCTGAGCACTGGAGATACCAATTGTAAAACCAAGTTCAACAGATCTACGAAATGTAACAGGACTGAAGGAGGAGTGTAAAAAGGGAAGTAATTAAAAGAGTTGATAAGTAGGGTAATAACTGGTTCTGCAGTGTAAGACTGGAGAATGTAAGTTGTTTCTGACTTGTCAGGATAAGATATTGAAAAGATAACTGTTCTGTGTTGAAAACTAGGTGAGTATTTAGAACACAAAAGCTTTAAGATGAAATCATACAGGATTTGTAAAGTAAAGTAAAAGCTGTTGAAGAAAGTGATCTCAATGTTGTTCCCTGTTGTATGAACATAATTAAAACAGGAAAACTACTTGTAACACTTTTTTGTAAGTACTTATGTCAGGATGCAGAATTTATGATTTGGGCTCTTGCTTAATGGTCAGTTACCTGCATTCATTATAGGGAGAGATGGAACAGAAAATCTGTAGAGTTCAGTACTCAGTTCTCAGGAGTACTGCTGAGTGAGAATCCTGTTACATAATTAGTGGTGGAAGCAAAGTATCAGGATACGCAGCTGAAGTTTGACATAGGCTAAAGAGCATCAGAAATTTCCTGTGTTGCTTTTGCAGTCATAAAGCTTTTTAATTTCCCCTGGTTTAAAGTCTGTCTCACACTGTTGAATCCCCATTAGAGTTAATAAAAGGCAGGCATCCTTTTCAGTACAGCAAAGGAAACTCATGCTAACGGCACAAGTGTTGAAAAACTTCTATCCTCTAGAAATACCATATCGATTTTAGTTTGAAAGTGCTTGCTTATGTGAGCAAATATATTTGAACATTGTAGAGCCAGGGGCCAGAATAAGTGTCAAGCATCAGTTGAGTATTGGAGATTGTTTGTGGAAAAGCTGAGAAGGACACTTTTATTTAATTTTTAAAAACTGATCTTTACATGTCTACTGGATTTTAAGTCTATGCAAGTATCATAGAATCATAGAATTGCTCAGGTTGGAAAAGACCTTAAAGATCATCGAGTCAAATCACAGCCTAACCATACTACCCTAACTAACAACCCTCAGCTAAATCATGTCCCTGAGCACCACATCCAAACGATTTTTAAACACATCCAGGGATGGTGACTCAACCACCTCCCTGGGGAGCCTATTCCAGTGCTTAACAGCCCTTTCTGTAAAGAAGTTTTTCCTGATATCCAACCTAAACTTACCCTGGCACAACTTAAGGCCATTTCCCCTCGTCCTTTCACCTGTCACCAGTGAGAAGAGACCAACCCCAAAGTACAAACATCTCAGTCTACTTAAAGGAGATAGCTGGGTTTAATGATAGCCTTAAATAGAAATCTCCTTTTTTGCTGGTACCGATTTTGTGTAGTGATAAATAATGTTGCAGTATTTATAATTGTCACATACACACACATAAATATATAAATATATTTCAGATCTTCCAGCTTCTAGGACATTACAATAATACTAGTCCCAGTTAATTGAAGTAGACTGCTGGCAGTCCATGAAGTGTGGCCATCTGTTTACTCAGTGATTTGAAATTCAGAGTAGCGGTGTTTAATTAAACTCTTGTTTCTGGGTTTCTGGCTTTCCTTTAAAGTCTGTGTGTGTGAGAGAGAGCAAGAGAAAGAGTGGGATATAGAAATGTTTACAGGAAGTGAGAACTCTTCTGTAATCAATACCATTCTTTTTTTCCATTTTCAGAAGCTCATAATGTTTTATTTTGTAATTTATGTTACTGCTGTTATAAAATATATTGATGCCTGAGCATCTGACAGTGTGAACCATGAAGCTAATTAAGGAGTGGAGAAATAGAAAAATTAAACTATAAGAAAGATTGAAAGAGTGAAATGTACAGCTTGGCTGGACCACAACAGGAAGTGGGAATGGGGGCATAAATGTCTGCAAATATTCAAAAGGTGAAATTGCCAAGGCTAAGTAAGAAAATATGTTGTTAACATACTTCATTTTTGCATGAAAGTTTTAGAAATGAAAAGGTGCTGCCTAAACTCAACAAGATTTTTAAGGCTTTAAATTGCCAGTGCTTCCTAAGAGAGGGATAAATGTTGTCACTTGATATACCTAAAATCAGACTAGACTGTATTTGTAGGAGTGACAAATTGATAGAACTGTCCAGTATCTACCTCTGCCCCAAAAGTATGTTTTGTTCATTGCAGATCTTGAGATTTCCTTTTGAACATTGTAAAGGACAATATTAGAAGTGAAATTTTAAGACAACGTGGGTCAAGACAACTTGTGTTATCACTTGAGGGTGCTTTATTTGGAAATGCAGTGGCATCATGCATGGGACTGCACATATTTAATTGTATGGGGTTTACTTATCAGGTTTGCTATACCTTATCACATACAGACATGCATCTTCTCATTGTCCAGGTCCATAACATTGTTAAATAATGAAAAAACAAAACCTTATTTGCAAATAATTTTCCCTTTCAAAGCTTTACAGTAGATGTTAATACCAAGTGTGAAAGTAGATGATTCACTTAGAAATGATATTATTTCCGAGAAGTTAATCTCTCTCTCAGATATGAGCAAGAATTTTGGTAAGTGCAAGTCTTTACTGGAAGCTAAAAATGGAATTAGTGTAGAATGTGTTCTGCTATGTACTGTTCTCTTTAAAGCAGTTCAGAGGTAAGCAACTCTATCTATTTTCCCATTGCGTGGGTGAAGTCATAGGCTTTTTGAAGTTCTGGATAGATTAATACATAGTTATAGAGAAAATGATGTTTTGCTTTGACACTGGTTTTAGTCACCATGTAATCGTTCAGGATGCAATTTATTGACTTATTAGTTATTAAACTGGACTGAAATGCCTGATTTAGGGAAGCCAGGTTCATATTGGATTCTGAGTGCTCTGCTCTTTAATAAATAAATCCATAGACTAGCTTTTTTTTTTTTTAAACTGTATGTCAGCACTATTTCTGATGTAGTGCACGTACTGTAGCGTGCTCAAGGCGGCGAGTGGGCTGGGTAGCAGGCTAATATTGGGAACGTCATTCTTCTTCTTTTCAAGAGAATACTAAGAATGGCTGTTGAGTCATCAGCTAGGTCAGTGGTGCATCTAAACTGGTAAGAGAAGAAATGTTTCAAGGCTCTTTAGCTTTTTAATAAGTGATGTTCCTGCCAGAAGTCTGCTGCCACAGGAAACCATGCCCTTGCCACTGCTTACATAAATCTGCTTCCTCATTTTTCTGCCCCATGTCTCCTCTTGGGCTGGTTTTGTTGTTATCCTATGCACAGATTATACGGAATATTTTATTTCAGTCCTATCCACTTACATTTCTATCTCTTCTATCTGTGGATATTGTTTCTAAATTTACAATATGTCATAACTTTGCACATCTTTTCCTTTTAATTTGTCTTGAAGTTGCAAATTTGGCAGAAGTTTCTGCTACTGTTTTCTACAGGGACTTTTTTCTTCTGTATGAAAAATAAATTAGATTTTTGTTATTGTATTTGATATATTGAGTAGTGTAGGTATAGGCTTTTACTATTTCCTGTTAAATGCTTAGCAAAATTCATCAAATCACATTTAAAAGAAATCTTGAATGAAGATTTCAATTCTGATTTGTTTTGAAGTTTTGTCAGTAGGATACTCTAAATTATCAAGTGCTAATATATTCTAAGCCCAATGTCTCAAACCTTCTGTAAAGATTCTTTCCGAAATTGCACACTGCACATCTGTGGTGTTTTAGACTTTTTAACAGACTTTTTACAGAGAAAAATTCAAGAGAGTTTGTTGAATCAGTCTGTATATACAGAAGAAGGTTTTTTTTTTGGCGTTAGTTTTCTGCAAGGAATTTTTAAGGGCCAGCATTTATTTTAAGCCTAACTATTTTGGGTTCATGCTCATGAAAGTGCTCATGTCTTTGGGTATTAGAGGCTGCAATAATAACAAGATTGAACAGGCTGGGGAAAGCCTCTGGTATGGGGAAAAGGAGTCTGGGATAGTAATTCAAAATGTACAGAATACAAACTCTTGGAAGTTGAAATCCACTCAGAATTGGCAGAAACATAGGAATGGACACACTGGGCCAAACTGGAGCTCCAGATGGTTTGCTGTGCTGTTTCAAATAGAGGATGGTTGCAGGTCTGCTGGGAAAAGTACTGGGATGGAACTGGCACCTCCACTGTGTTATCCAACCTTCTAGTGATTTGTGACACTGGGACTTTATGAGCTGGAAATATCCTTCATTTTAATAGGTCAAGACGACTTTCTAAAGATGTCTTATTTCTATTTAGAAGCTCAGTTTTTTAATCCTTGATGAGAATGGGGTTTTTTTTTTTCGTTTTTTTTTACTGTGATGACTGACCTCTGTAGAAGCTTTCTTGGTGTTAGTGTGAATGCCACAGTTAATAATTCAGTCTTTTTTGTAGTTGAAGTTTTATGAATTTTATTGTAAAATCCTTCTCTTGAAGCTTCAGTTTGAGGCTTATCTTTCACTGCCTTCCTCATAACGGGAAAAAAGGGTTGCCATAAACATACTTCATTAAAAGTACTTCTAAATTCATGTACCTTTTTTTAATGGTCATGCATTACTTGAAGATATGCTTTTACATCTTGATCGTCTGTTGGCCCTCTGGATGCTGGCAGACTTCCTCCTTTTGACGTGTTCAGAAAGGATTTAGCATTAGTTGTTATGCCTTTAGCAAGCTTTTTTCTCAGATATTTTGGCCATTTTTCTCATGATTTTTTTTATTGAATGTGCCAAAGTTGGTGGTTCTGAACTTGTCTGGGCATGACTTCAACTTTTTGAACAGTATTTTCTTACCTCTAACAGTCTCTTGGCCTTGTTGTTGAGCCACACTGTCTTTCGACCGTATTTTTTTTGGCTTTTCAAAAGATACTTCATGGTTTATAATGTGCAGGATATTGTAAAACTCATATTTTATGGATATAGTTTAACAGGGGGTAGAATAACTGAAATCAAAAGATGAAGACAGGAATGGAGAGACATTGGGATTTAGGAATGATTTTGAGTGTAAAGGGCATTGAATTCAAGGTCTGTTTTGTAACTGTTAGTCTGAAAGTCAGTTCCTGTGTAAGCAAGTGAAAATCTTTCTGATTTTGTGTAGTTTTTGGTAGACATTTTAAAACGCAAACTTTGAATTATATATTTTTTTTTCCTGTAAGAAATGTGGTTGAGAGACTTTTGGCAACTTGAGGATAAACACTACTGGAATGCTATATCAAAACTCGTATTAAAAATCAAGAAATGCAGAGAATGTTGTTACAGACATAGCTAAGATACCTGTGCATCTTTAACTAACAATGTAATTAATGCAAGAATGATGGTAGATTGAGTGAAGGCTCGTTAAATGAGAAGGGCATTGCCACTGGCTTTTGTTTAGCATAAATGTAAGTAAGAGGAAAAATAGTTAATGGATTAACATATTAGGAAACAAATCTTTTGGTTTAAAAGTTCATACTTGTTTGTGTGCATGCATGCACATATACGCTCACGTTCATATGTTCACTCATACACACAATACAGCCTTCCCTTTTATGCACACGTGCAAAAAAAAACAGAAAGCAAAAAACAACCCAATAAAAGTATGCTCTAAGGGCCACTTGGATCTCTTTAGTTAATGTCTTTTGTTGGTATATGAATGTAAACACAGGAAGATGGGTATTATTTGGCAGGAAAATATTTGTGAACTGAACCCAACCACAGGAGAAGCAATAGTCTGTCTTTTGGCTGTACTTTAAGAAAGCATTTCCTATGTCTTTGATTTGTATTATGTTCATGAAAAAACATGTATATTTTTGCATTCAAAATAATATCAAGTGTGACATTGAATCTCCTCCCCAGCTGGGACATCCATGGTGATTGTGAATATTGCTCTACTAACTTCGCCAAAAAGAGGCAGGTTATGTTTTTCCTGGGAGATAAGTTGAAAAGTAATAATTCTTTTTTTGGATATGCAGAGCCTTAGATATAAAATCTACAGTAACAGTTAATGGGGGAGGCTTTGAAAACAAAATTGTAAATGGAATTCTTGAGTGGGAATGAACAGACTGAGAATTACGTGTTACATTCCTTTTTAACTTCTTACTAGCAGCAGTACCCTTTCTTCGTGCGTAACTTCTGTGCTTTGAGTACATACATGTAGCAGTCTGAAACTAGCAGGCTTTTTAATAGTGCATTCCTGAAGACAGGCAGAAGGTCTCACGTTATCTAGGAAATACAAAAATTTTGTGGCAGAAAGATGAAAAGTTTCTGACTTTCAGTAGAATTCAGATGATGGCAATGTTTTAGGAATATTTATGCAGACTGTGTGTGTTTTGTGTAAATAAATAGACTGACTCACCAATTTTTTGTGCTAGTGAATTCACAAAGATCCTAAAGAACTGACTGTTAAGCTGTAAAGTCAAAATCCTCTTTTCTCATAGATGCGTTAGAATGCTTCCAGAGATATTTTGGATGTACTTTTCTTTTGATGCATCATTCAGTGAAGCGAAAAACAGCACATTTTATCTTGTAAAGAATCATAGAATTGCTTATGTTGGAAGGAACCACTTGAAATTATCTCCACAGATGGAGATTGCACAACTTCTCTGTAGTGTTTGACTGCTCTATTTAGTAAAGGGTTCTCTTGTGTTCAGGTTGAACTTCACGTCTCTTTAATTTGTGCATATCGCCTCTTGTTCTGCCAGTGGGTTCCCCTGAGTAGAGTCTGACTCACTAATCTTCATGTGCTCCCATCAGATATTTGTACACATTGATAAAACGAGAATTGAGGAGAGTTGTTTCACAATGAGTTGAGTTACAGACAGTGGGTGTGTTCCTTTGCCAGCACTAACAACCATGTGGCTATGTAATGAATTCACAAACTAATCCTCTTTCCTGAAGCTTTAGGTATGGCTTTGTTTTCTGTCAGACTGTAAAATTACTCTT
This sequence comes from Pavo muticus, assembly GCA_016647715.1. Lineage (NCBI taxonomy): Eukaryota > Metazoa > Chordata > Aves > Galliformes > Phasianidae > Pavo > Pavo muticus. The sequence continues at coordinate 678,573 of JACDJE010000279.1, read as the reverse complement.
GGATGATTTGAATTTACTTGACATAAAAGTTCATCAAATGTGGCTTTCCCAACTTCGTGCATATGAGTTAGTGCTGTCCGCTTTCTCTCCTTTTTAAAATTATCTATATGGAAACAAACATATTCATTCTTCCTGCATATTGCTGCTTGAACTTTTACTACTGTTCAGTTCTGTTCTCCTTTCCAGTCCATTGTGTACTTCGTGGATGATATTGTTGACAAAGCAGAGTAGGTATTGTGGAATGTGAAATGCCACCTGTAAAGAGATGGATTGTGTTTGTTAAATTGGTGCTCGAGCTATGCCTCAGCCAACGTTTCCCTCTCTTCTTTTGGAAGGCATCAAACCATTGACTTCAACCTACTTGAAAACTCATTTCAGCAGGAACCACAGTTGTCTGCTAATGTGAAGAGGAAATGTTTCTCAAGGAAGCTTTGATCTTAATGGATTGACACAAGATCTAGGGCTATGCATTGATGGCAGTTGTGGCTGCTGTGGTTCACTTTGTCAGTTTGACCTGGGCCCTTCTGAGCCCACAGTTCCAGAGTAATTTCACAAGCAAATCTTGTATCCTGCATGGATCGTTTAAGCTACGTTATGATACAGCTCATCTCTTTGTAAAAGTATGTATTGTCTCTCAAAATCAGTCTGATCCTGTAAGGTTTGGGAAATAATAGGTAATGTAATGCATCACAGATGAAGCAGCTGCATATGGAGAATTACGTCATTGTGGCAGTGAAGCAGAGAAGAAAGATCTATCTTCCTTTAGGAAGAAAGATCATTCTCCAGACAGATCAGTATTTACCTCTGAAGTGAATACTTCTGTCAAGAGTTCAGGCTTTATGTCCAGATGCCTTTTGGAGGTGTTAGTTCTGTAGCATGTGGAGTCTGAACTAACGTGCTATGACCACGAGGCTTTGTGAAGAGAGAGGAAGCAGTAGGCAGAGGGTGATTTGTGGAAGTGGTAGTGCTAAGGAGCAGTCAGATAAACACTCTGTTTCTGACTTAAACATTATTCTGTCACTGGGAGGAAGCGACTGCGCAGTTAGCTAATACATAATCTGCCTTATTTCCTTTCCTGAACATTCAATGTGATGACCGTTTGTTGTTTGGAACAGTGCTGTTTTTTGCAAAGAGATCAAGAGCAACGAAGCTTCTGATGAGGGCAAATGCAAAAAGATCATTTATGACTTTCCTTTTCAGTTTAACTAAAATTAATCTTTCAACATACATTAAAGATAAAAATGTAAAATGTACATGCTTTCTGAAGGAACTACAGTTATTCTTCATTCTGTTTTCTCTTAGAGAAGCATCTGAAATGCTTCTTCAGTTGACACAAGCAGGTTTTCCATAGCTGATGTTATCTGGTGTTTTCTAGTTTTTGAAAGCCATGGATTCATAAATTGGCATTTTTCTTTTTTTTTTTTAACTGACTGTAAAATTGTAGAATAAGATCACTTGTTCTACAGAATGATTTTAGGTTTTTTCCTCATAGAAAAGAGTTAAAGGTGTAGAAAGAATAGAGCTCCTTATAAAGGATAGGGCTCCTTAGAGAAGATACTTTAGACAAAGTTTTTCTTGATGCTAGATTTGTGATTGTTGTCTTTGAAACCTACCCGATTTTACAGAAGCTGCAGCCTTTTGGAAAAATTCGGTTTGCGTGTTCTTGGTAGCTATTTGTTAGTTTGGAAGTTAAATCATCCAAGAATTTTTTGGCTACAACAAGAATGTGATCTATTGATCTCTCTAGGATCAATGCATTTGGAATTGTACAGAACTTTGCTTGCAGGTGTTCTTCCTGGCAGCGGGTCAGTAAGTAAGAATTTTCCCCCACTAGTATGAAGGCAAGATAAAGCAGCTGACAGGAGTACAGCAAGCTAACAATTATGTTGTTTTAATTTAGTACTGCAGTGCATTATGCGAGACCATAGGTTTCTCTGTCTTTTCAGAATTAGATTTCAAAATCTGAAATGTTCTTAAATTTCTATTTTAATAGGTAATTTACTGTTACTGGTATCTTCCAAGCCAAATATTTTTATTTTACTGTATTTCAGTTTTTAACATCATTGTCTTGTAGGATTTTAGTTCTCTCTTCCTCGGGATCCCAGTACTAGCAACAGGAGTTTACTGTAATACAGGTTTATCTGTGTTTCTATTAGGCATAAGAAGCTATTTCAGGAGATAAAGCAGAAACAGTAATGGGTAACTTGTAAGCTGATACTTGTTTTCTAGGAACTACTCAAAATAATAACGTAAGAACTGAAACAACTTGAAAGGGCCAGGTTCAGACTCTGCTGTATGAAATACTGAAACACAAATAACCTGTAATTTCTATCTTTAGCTTCTGAAAAGAGAAGAGTCATATTTTGGCAGCGGAGTGTACTAGATTAATTTTTCCATTCTCGAATGTGAGTAACACAAGTTTCCATTTTGTACTCCTTTAAAACAAGCTCCAACACTTTGTGTTGAGGTACTGTACATTTCAATAGCTAGACGGGCTCAGGCAGCTTGTCAAAGCTCCATAAGCTCTCTGCTTATGGCTTGCAGAAAGCAAGCTAGATTTTCATTTCTCCTTCCATTCAACAGGAGTCTCTTTCATGTCTGAAAATTGAAAACGCGTGTTTTTCAGTGTGGTGCATGGATGTGTGTGTGCCCTCTGGCACACCTGTTTCTAATTTCCTGACTTGAAAGCATGTCCCATCAAAAGAAGCAGAAAAACAATTTCTTTCTGACACGCTGCTCGGAGGCCCTTGCTTCGCAGAAGGCCTTCCTTTCGTTTGCCATCTTGGTTCCATTGGTAGGACATTATAAGATGCAGAGCACACATTGTATGGGATGTTCGGCTTATATTGTGCTGGGTTCTTTCCCCTCTTGTTGTGGTTATTTTAAGCATTAAAAATCCACTTGAGAAGTCACTATGTTGAGGGAAAAGCAGTAATTTAATCCATCATTTCTTACATGGCGCTGAAATTAAGATTCTACAGCAAGTTAACATTTTTATAACCTCCAAGTTAGGTAGAGTGTTAGTGTTTGGTACTGAAGGTTAGCTGTGCTAATTTGAATATTATAGCTCAGATTTCTAATCTTTTCTTCAAGATATTATTTGGTGTAAAATAGTATCAAATTAACAGCTGAAAATCAATGAGGTTAACAACCTTGAAAATCAGTAATTTTAAATTTTAATTTATAGGCTAACTAGTGGATTACTACAGAATACAGCAGCTAACTACTGAATATCAATTAGGAAGGAAAAGTACAAACTTTTATGCACTACCTTTTGTATTACTGACTTGTCTGTTTTCTCAGTTCAGTGACTGATGCTTTCACAAACATCTGGATTATTTCCATAGCTACTGTCCTGCAGTATGTACCTATCCAGGGGTATGCTGTTGAAATGCATTGGTTTAGTTTACTGACAAGCTAAATAGAATGAAACTTTCAAAGAGGCTTAAAGCCAGTGCTTCAAGTAGCACTTGAAGTGCCAAAAAGCTTAGCTTGTTTCCACCATGTAATTCATATACTTGTAAAACTTGACTTTGCTAAGCTTTGTTCATTGCTAATACGATCTGACGTATCACCGGTGAAGCACTAAAAATGTGAATCAAAGTATATACTTTATGTAACTTCATAAAGTGTACTGAAAAAAGGCAGATCTTTAAATGGGTTAATAATTCACATTAATACCTGCTAAAGTATGCAACCCTGAAATATTTCTTGTCTTGCGTATATATTGACATAGAGTACCAAAAACATGCTGTATAGAGAATTGCCTGCTATTGGAATTATGAATGGCAGTGGAAAAATTGTTGTCGTTTGCCAAAGTAGTAACAGGCTTCCATGATTGGTTCCCATGGTTATTTTTCTGCAAAACGGCATGTATCTCACTTGTTGCACAGCACTGTACAACATAACAGGTACTTCTGATTTGCTTGATCTGTGATTCACTAATCAACAACATCTGCTTTGTGGGACATGGAGTGCAGGAAAGACCATCTTGCTGTGCTCTGGGCTTGTTGGGAGCTTTGTGTTTTTCTCTGCTATTTTTGGCTGAGATAGTAACCGGAGAGAACTACCGATACGTACACAAATGCTAAATTATAATAAGATAACAGATGAAAGAGAGACTGTGGAGAAAAAAGGAGACAGTAGATTCTTGTGGGGACCTCGTATGAATCAGAGAGGAATGCCTGAGCAGGAAAAGTGGTGTTCTCAGAGATGACACATTTAAATACTCACAGAAGAGGGAAGTAATATTTCATGGCTGGTCAGCTTTACAGTTTGAGAGAAACACTACATCAGAAGCTGTTCTATGATGCGATCCAAGATGGTCTGTCTCTGAAAATCAGTTATGTCGCTTTTGGTATCATGTCCAGGGCTAAAGCAGTTTTCAGACAGGGTTAGAAACTTCTAAGTGTGAGGTATAACTTAATGAAGTAGAGTTGGATGTGGTTTGTTTGTTTCTTTGAGTTTTTAAATCTTTTGGTTTAAATGTGAAATAAGTGTCAGCCTGTTGTGCACTATCCCTCTTTGCTTCCTATATCATAGTAGACTGTTCCTGACATGACTTTGGAGCCTTTAGGAATCTGTTTTTTAAATTCATTTCCTCTTAACCCTAGAAGTTAGAAACTTGCATCAAAACACTAATCTTTATCTGTCTTTTGATTTATTTATTCATTTATCCAAACAGAATTTTGCTTACTTTGCCTAGAGTAATCCTAAAGAATGACAACATGCACCTGCAGACGTGGACAACAGAAGGTGACATGGTGTTTGTACAGTATTACTGTTAGGAAAATACTTTGATTACTATATGGAACAGATTTTCTTCGAAAAGCACTAGGGTAACTCAGTACATTTTTCTGGATAGTCATCTCCATTTGACTCACTCCTGTGTGAAGTCTTACAGAAACTTTAGTCTGTCATTACAAATTGTTTGCCTCTAAGATATAATGAGCTTTAGGTTACCAAAGAAGCCATCATCCTGACTGGGAAGGGATAATAAAATGATTTAGTCTCTGCTGTTTACAGGAAAGTTACTAAAACAAGCATAGTTGGACTGTAATGCAGAATTGAAAGTTCCTGTTGGTTTGATTTCAGTGTAATTTTGTGAAAAACTCTGGAGTGTAGTAAGACATAATTGAGGGTTGCATAATGTGAGATAGTTAAGCAAATGAAGCAGACTTGCATTTCCACTAGCATCTGTGCATGATTTGGGAATGTATTGAAGTAGCTCTGACTGTTGCTGTCTTGGTTCAAATTAATATAAGCCTTTCTCAAGTTGGCTCATACTGGTGCTGGTTAGGTTACAAGTGAATGAAGTTATAAATGTGGACCCACAATTAATATTGTAAGTTATAAGTCAGGTTTAGACTGCTGTAATTCCTTATGCATTCATTCTGTGTTTAGCCCTAGTGTCATCTGCAATAATTTCCCAGTTTAAGACAACAGAGACGTCCTGGTCTGCTAAACTTGTAGACAGTTCACACTGTAGTATTTGATTCTAATTTGAGATAAGAGGAAGTGCAATACTATTGTAATAATTATGATAATTATTTTTCCCAACCTTTATCTGTTCTATGTATGTGAAACACTACTTATTTACTTCTCTTGTTCAAAAATAGATGTTCCTACTTTAAAAACTGAAGGAAGAAATTTTTCCTTTCAAAAAGTGGGGGTGGAGATATTGTTTTCATTAGTTATCTGTCCCTGCAGATTGCTGGCATGTGATGTGCTGAAAGATTTTTACTTGCACTGCCAGCAGCAGTCTGTAAGTTTACTGCCTTATAGGTTGACATAAATACAACAAAAAGAAATCACTTTGTCTGTGGGGATGTAGAGATGTGTGATGTGTTGGTAGAATTGCAAGGCTGCTTTCCTTGTGGTTCATCCTGGATCACATCAGTGGGCTGCAGCTGTTCTTAGCCCGTATTAAGTTTTCCATCTCTTTAATTTTTTTTTGTAGCAGACTGGATGTTTTGGGAACTCTTCAATAAAGTCATTCTCTTGGGGTAAAATAAGATAATACATCATGCTAAAAACTGCCCATTGTCTTTTTGATGCCAATTTAGGAATTACTTAAATTCTGAAGTAGTAACATCTGTTTTTATTACTACTTAGAGATGCATAAGCTCGCTCTTATTTTTGCTTCTCATCTGGTTGATTCAACTCCAAGCCCCATGCTTCTTATCTCACATTGGGCATAAATCTTATCTGTAAAGGTGCTAACAAATGTTGCTTGAGAAGAAGTCAGCTTGCTAGCTTTTTACTGGAATATATCCTTATTTAGCTTCATTCTTCACAGCTAAACTTCATAACGATATGTTTTATTCATTTTTAAAAAATTGCTGTGTTGTCGTCTATGGGCAAAATGCATCTAACAGCTTTTGCATGTTCTTGGTGCATTAACTTGCCTTGAATAAATATGAGAAAACTCAATTGTATTGTGGACAAAAGGTTACCAGGGGTTACAGACCCTTCTGTAAGTGGTGTTGAAGACACTGTTGTGTGATCCTCTTGAAGATAACATCCTAACCAGGACACTTTTCTCTATAACTAGAGAGTTTGGCAGTCTCTGTGAACATGTTTTCCTCTTGTGCTCTCAAGAACTGTCTCCCTTTGCTATGTAATTGCTGTAGTATTTTAGCTCTTTCATTTTCCTCTAAATTTATAACTGCCTTATACTTAATCTGTTTGCTATATAAAGAATTTTTGGTCTTTCTGTAGTTCCAATTTTATGTAGATTCAATGCCAGAGTACCCCACTTCAAACAATTCAGTGTAATTTAATTCTATTGACCAGGAGACACTGCCCATTTGAAGGAGTGCATAATTGAAGTCTAAGGTGGGAATTTGATGATGGAAGATGCAAGATTTTGGGACCTGTAGCCAAAATTTTTCTGCAGTCTGATCTCTATGCTTATTCACTGACTTCTAATGCATTCATAATGCTCCAGAAGGGCTTTTGTTGTTCTTTTTTTTTCTTTTTTCTATCTTGGAAATGTTGGAGGGGGTGAAGGAATCTTTTTGTCTTTTTTTTCCTGATATTTTAGCAGTTTTGAGGAACTCCTTCTGCCCTTTAGGGGAAGGATATAATTAAGTGCCAAGTAACCAGAAAGATTCCTAGAGAAGGTTGCTGTGTTAACTGGGTCATAGAAGCGGTGTCAAGAACAAGAAGTCAGTGGGAGCTCCAAGAAGCAGTGCTAGACCTGCCTCTGAGTGTTTGTGCAGTGGTGTGTCCAAAGCCATCAGTGCTTCACACTCAGAACATTGGGAAGCACGGAGATGAGGCGCACAGCTGGCTGCAGAATAGGCAGCTCGGATTGGATTTATTTGTTCTTTCTTTGTGCCAGACATAGGCTAGCTTCATCCAGACTCGCTCAGTTTCCTCTGTTCAGGGCTTGTTCATGCTTCCAGTAAAGTGAAAGTTACCCATGGAGACTGAGCTGCTTTTGTCTGAAGCCAGCCTAGGTCCGATGCCTCACCAGCTCTGACTCTGTGCCACGTGAAAGAAGTAAGATGACTTCCAGCCATAGATTGTCTCTGGAAACTGTGTAGGTGCATTTGTGTAGCTCTACACCTGAGCTATTAAGACCAACTGGATTAGAGCTGATTTTTTTTTATGGAGACGGCATCCTTGTGGTTACTGAGAAATTGGCTAGAAACATATAGGGATAATTGGGAGTTGACTGTATTTGACGTCTGCATTTTCTGCTTCACACATTCTGCTACCTAACTGGCTTTCAGTCCTAATTCACTTTGATGTTGCACATCTGATCAAACTGCAGTCACCTCATTATAGTTTATTAAAATCATTGCCACATCACAGCAGTTAGCTTTTTTCCTCACTGGATTGCATGTTTGATTTTAACTGGCACTTGGTAAGACCTCTTCTAGCTGCTTCATCTACTTTCTTGCCACTGAGGAAACATGAGTGGGAAGCACAGCAGTAGAATGACTTCTGTATGCATCTTGAAGGTATCACCAACGTGTTTTCATGTCCAGGAAGCCTTTTATCCAGTAAACATTCACTGTACCAATTGAGGATTTTCTGCAGCTCTCCGTCCCAAAGAATGTTGCTGGAATGGAAAATAGCATGGCAGAAAAACAGCAGATGTGAAAGTGCTCCTACATAGTAGCACTAATGGCTGAGTAGTTTTCCTCATAGGCAAGTTTCATTTTTCAGTTCCTTTAAGATAAGCCTTTGAAAATGATATGAATTTTTATTAATAGTCAAACAAGGAGACACAATGACAAAATAACACAGCTGTACGTAAGTTCACTTATTCCTTTGCTGACGGAGGACTGAATCAGATGGACTGGATCATGCAAAGGAGTTATTGTGGCATTCACTAAAGATGTTCTTGATTTAAAGATGTCATTTTGATAAGATTAATCCTTTAAAAATGTTTATTGCGTGCAATAAACTGCACCCAAGGATCATTCCTGTGAGAACGACTAGTAAGTGGATTGAGAGAGAATTGCAGGATCTGGATAAAAATGACAAGTCAGAGTGGATTGAGAGAGAATTGCAGGATCTGGATAAAAATGACAAGTCAGAGTGGATTGAGAGAGAATTGCAGGATCTGGATAAAAATGACAAGTCAGAGTGGATTGAGAGAGAATTGCAGGATCTGGATAAAAATGACAAGTCAGAGGCAGTTTTACTGTTTCTTCTCTCTGAATTTAACCTTTTTTGGCTTGTGTCTTTGTGCGGTAGAAATTTCAGGAAAGCTGCAGGGGAAGCTGCTGGTGTCACTGAACTTTCTGGTGACTCGGTATCACTCTCTTAAAAAATAAAAAAAAATTGCAGATACCTGCCATATGCACCTTTTGTTTTTTTACTTGTATAATAACAATAGAGTATCTTCATAGTACAACCTATATTTTGACTACTCCTCAACTTTATGTTTCCCTAGGTTGTGGAGAGCACCTTGTCCGAACCATACTGGCCAGAGAATGTTCGTGTGCTTTGCAAACAGAAGATGCCCACCAAGCTCTCCTAGAGACTATGCAAAACAAGTTTATTGGTAAGTATCTGGTACTAATTGCCTAAGCATTTCACATCCTTGTTTAAAATGCAATTAACCCTATTAAATAAAGGTGAGATGCTTATTTCTGTGATTTGTCTTGAAACCTTATGTGGTTGGCTTCAGATTTAGTGTTGTATTACATCTAAACAATGTTAAATCAAACTACAGAGGAATATTTTAGGAAACCTAAAGGAAAGCCCTTGGAAATTTTTCAATTGATATGTGAGTCAGAGAATACCCGGAGAGGAAGAATTTCCTGTCTGAATCATTGGCTGTGGTGTGCAATTGCATGCTTCAGAGGTGGTTTAACGGCGTTAATAAAAACTGTTCATCACATTAACCCTTTTAAATATAGCAGACCTCAAAACTCCTGCACGTTCTGATTGAATAGACACAGATTCTGGTTTGTGATTTACATTACGAAATTGACTTCATAATTTTCATTCTGACGGCATTACATTTGACTGTTAGAGAAAGAGCTGTCTTCACACTAGAAGGCTGTGTTTAATAGTCTGCTGCTGTATTGCAGTCATTTTTAGGTGCTGTGAAAATGCGGAATCCTGGTATTTTTTCCAAATATATTATAATTGATGTAGCACAAATCTAACTTTTTAATTTGATCACCTATTCCAGTGCAGGAAATCAGGAATATATCAGCACAGAAAATCAGGAATTTATGACTAAGAGGTCTTCAGAAATGAGACCTGATAGTGTCACCAGTTAGTGACAGGACTCTGCAGGTACTATATGGAAGTGACCTGCCTTCAAGACAACCAGGTTTTTGATCTCCATACTCTCTAAACTTGCTGTGCTGTTTGTTGTAGCAAAGCAAAAGGAAACATACATTTAGAATATCCTAATTTCCTTTCGTTTTAACAAACACAGATGTGCGAGCACTAACAACAGTTACTAATAAAATACTTCTTAATAGCACTCCATAGAAACTGGCTGATAAAAGATGAAGAGGTTCAGGAACGTTTAGTTGAGGTTCTTTTTTCAAGTCACGTTGAGGTTTTTGGTTTTTCTTTCTTTTCTGTTGTTCCTGTTATTCCTTTTACTAACTGCTAGCAAAAGTGCTGTTCCCTTACTGTTTCTCCTGGTAAAAATATCTTTAATGTGCTCAACCACCTTTTGCTTATCTTTTTTCTTTCCCCTTTAAATGTATTTTGAATATATTTTGCATCAGTTTGCTTAGCACATGTTTTTGTTTTAAATGTGAACTGGCTATTATGTGATATATGAATTATTTTCTTTGATGAAAATATTTGTATTGGACTTAAGAACATATTGAATGTTGGTTAGCTTTTTGCTATACCTGAAACTATCAATTGCAGAGAAAGAGGAGCTGGACAGACAGAGATACTGGGCTAACAGTGTGATATCTTATTGCATTGGGAAAACGGACTTAAAACAACAAAACGGGAAAGTGACAGGTGGGAGAGGCAGGATCAAATTCATGCTATATGTGGTAGGCAAGCTGGAAGAAAAGTGTTTTATAATTCCTCTTTGTAATTTCTTATGTTAATTAGCTATGGGTCTTATTTCTATTTTCAAAACTTATCACTGCAGGGTTTTGTTGTCCATCAGTAGGGATCTGTATTACCTTCTCAGTGGCATTTCAGGGCAGTGTTGAAGTGAAAAAAAGGGATTCAACCACCTTCCTGTATAGGTAAAATGCTTGAATCCTGTGTTTTGATTAGAAACAAAGAAATAGAGTTTGCCCTCAGCTGTCCTGTGAATTAAGACTGATTGAGGAAACTTCAAAATCCAGATACATTCGTTGTTTACATGTAACATGTTTACATGCACATTTGTAGCAAATTGTGCAATTTTGAGGGACTTTGCAATTTTGAAGAGGTAACGCAAAGTCACATCATGCTAATATAATTCAAGAGCTGAAAAAACACATAGCACATCAAACATAAGGTAGTAAATAGTTTGTTGGTTTTTTTTTTTTCTGTGAATTTTCATAGATGTTGGTGTATTATTTCTTACCTCAAGATCTATGGCGTGACTCAGAATTACTTACCATTCCTAAACAATAAAATGAGGTGAAATAACTTACTAGCCTGCTTGCTAATGGCATGGATTCTTTCCTCGATAGTCTTTTCTAAAGCCCTATTTTGTGGCAATGTCAAGATTTATCCAGAATTATGATGGACCAAGGCCAAAAAAAATTAATAGCTCTAACAAAGCAGAGCTGGAATGTTTTATCAGAAGTCAGAATGTGTGTTACTTGTATTGGAGGGAGGAACAGCTGATTTTGGCAGTTGCCATCAGATTGGTGCTTCCTGTTTACAGAACTCTTCAAATCTCCACAGAGTCCTGGGAATCCTTCCAGCTAGGGAATGCCTGGCTTAAACAGTGAGTGCTGTTTAAACAGCAGGTGATGAACAAAGTAATGGCAGATGTGCTTGTCTCATCCTTTCTCGGAGCCAGCTTGCTGTGAATGATGCACAATTGATGGTTAGAACAGAGGTGGGAGAAATTAAATTTCAACTGCTTCTAAGCTGAGTGGGCTTGATGTCTTCTGTAGAAGAATGCTAAAGCCGTTGAAGAATGGTGCTCTGTAAACAGAAATATCTTCCATACAGAAGAACAGAGGATTTTGTTACTCATCATTCCTTTCAAATATGGCCAAGTCTGTGGAATGTAGACTTAGAGTAAATGTTTGTGTCATCTCACTGGCAGGAAATCTAGGCTTTTAGCAATGGCGGCGTTTTGAATTCTGCTTTAAAGTTTCTTATAAAGTTTTGGAAAGTAATGAGCTAATATACATAGGTGTACCCTGATATTTGTTCTTCCCTTAGCAGAAAAGTATTCATCTGTTCTTGTACTTAACAAGCAGTACTTCAGTTCTCAGATGAACAGTGTCTGCAAGAAGGTTATAACACCGTAATGACACTGAAACTTTCCCTTTTAGAAGTCCTGTGCCAAATGCCTTCCTTGGGAGAAGAATCTTGGACAGCTAGGAATCATTGATTTCCCCATTATGAGTTAAGCTGACAGGCTGAAAAATCCCTGTATTTAAACTGTTGCCAGAGTGCCAGCGACTGTCATTACAGTGTTGTTATTGCTTTATACTTAGATGCTGCATCACTCTAAGCTTTGTAGTATCCTCCTGAAAGCAGAGGAGGCATGCTATGGAAGCATTAATATGCCTTCTTTCTGTGATACAGAGAAAGAGATTTGAGAAAAGAATGAAGTGATCCTGAAGTTTCATGTAACGTATTTGGCCCACTGCAAGGTTAAGGTTTCACAAGTTTGTATGTGATGGCAGACAGCATTGAGCAGAGCTCTGCATTATCTATGCAATAAAACCCTCTAAAAAACTACCAGGACATGTTTGTGTTACACTCAGGTTTGTCTAGGTCCTGCCTGTGCTTCTCCTTAGTAAGAGCATTGGGCTTTTTTTTGGATAGCAGTATGTTCAGATATTTAACTTCTTAAAATCTTACTTGTAAAGTTTGAAAGTAGAGATGCTTTCCCTTGCAGCTTCTTTAAAAATTTCAAACTGAAGTTTTAACTTCTGATTATCATAAAATATAAAATCTCTGTTTTCAGACAGCTTGTGCTTGAACATTTAACAAATGATGCTGCATGAAATTAAAATCTGGCTTCCTATAGTGCTCATGTATTCCTCTAATGTTTATTTAAATTGCTAGCTTGATACATGGTGTCATACATAGCGGAAGCACAGGGGCAAACAGCTTCATTTTAAAGATATTCTGTACATAAGCTGACAAGGGGCAGTGATGTAGGTGAAATATGGGCCTAAAAAAATCTGAATTTCACTCACGTTGTGAAAGATGCACAAGAAGATGCAGAACTGTTTAGCTGGAGGATGCTACAGCACTTAATTGGTTCCACCACACCACGTTCAAAGTTCTGAAGACTTTGAAAGCTAATGTAAACAGGGAAGCTGGTCATGGTTTCTCTACTATAGAAGACTATGAATAGCAGACATCTGATGAACAACTGGTTAGTCCTTCAGCTGGATAACTGTAAAGAAAACACTTATTTTACTGTTAAATATCAGATCTGTGCTAGACTGCATCTGTCTAGTAGCTACAAATCGGGAAGTAGCACAGGGTCAGAAATGATTAGCACATATTGATCGTAAAAAATTGGTTTGGACTAAGTGCTCTTCAGCTTGGAAGCTGCTTATCTGTGAAATTTCTTTGCATTGCTTCAGCCCAGTTCTGAGGCTGAAACTGGATCTTGGTGTTCAGCTATGGTTGCTCTTCCAGAACGTGATGGGATCAGTCGATGTGGAGCTGCTGTGAAGATGTTTGCTTGTTTTTAAGAGACTGTTCTTGAAGATTAATAACGTGCAAAATATATAACTAAAAACTTGATAATGCTTTCCATGTGTGAGTAATAACAGAATAGTTGAGCTTTGAAGGAGAGAAATATGTTCTGTAAAACATAATTTTGTGATTCAAGGAGGTGAGAATTAAAAAATATTTTTTCTTCGGTTGGTTTTTACTACCCCTTCTCTCAGGTGTGACCAGTCAGAGATAGCATTATTTCTTAATGCCCTACTACAAGTTTTGCTTTGGATTTTTCTTGCCAAATTCTTCAGTGTTACACCAGTATAAACGAAAAGGAACAGTGAGTTTCATGGAGACTTGAACTGATACTGCCCTTGATTTTGTAGCTTTGTGATTAGCAAGCTCTGAGATCAACTGCTGCAATTAAAAATATTTTTGAGTAGTAGGCATATTTTGTTTTTACTGATATTTTAATTGTCTAGCAAGATATTTCATTCTTAAGAGTACAGAGAGAGCAAAACCGATGTAGATACATGGAAGTCAGATCACTTCTCCCTTCTAATGTGAAACCATGATGGCTTTCACATACATGAAAGTTACTCAGTTTCAGCTTTTCTCTTTCTATTTAAAGACTGATTTGATTATTTTTTTTATATTTATATATATGAAAAATGCCATTATCAACGTTGTTATTAATATTATTATTACTTTACAAAAGTCTGCCCTATTCTTTCTTTTTCTTGAAGGCTTGGCCATAATAAGATCATTTTTAGAACTGATAATGACATATGTTCATAATGTTTGAATTCACAGTGTTTTGACAATACTCAAATTATTTCCTGTGTACACTGCATTAACTGCATTTAGAAGTGAAGTATAATACTGTATTTCTACCATTATTTTCAGAAGCTTACTAATGGATGTACATCTTTCATTATTATATTCAAATCCGTCTTTTTAAAAAGATTGCTTTAATTGGAAAATAAAATAGATTCTGTTTTAAAGAATGTGCTACTCAGCATGTATTTGGTTTGGCTTAGATCAGTTTTTAGGGGGGAGCAGCAATCTCTCTGAATTTACTGTTGTGTAGAACGCTGTAATGCTGTTACTGTAGGCAACTGTTTTTTACTGTCACTATTTAGAGGTTGATGGGCCACAACTTAGCTAGTGCAGGAACTGGGGGCACCTTACTTGTTGCTGTTGTTTTGCACTGAGATGGTTCAGCTGAAATTGCTGGTGAAAGCACTTGGAACGGGTGAGGGAGCAGCCACGCAATTTGTTTCCACCTGTACGAGAGAGATAATGCATCCCATTTTCTTTGCTCTGTTTGCATATTACTAACTTGTTTTTTGCAAATATGTGACCAGGATCTATTTGGGCTGCAGAGCAAGTGATTGGTTAATTTTGCAGCTCAAGGCATTTTAAATAATGCATAAATCATGCCATTGTTTTCCTATTTAAAACTATAGGAATCTCATTTCATATTACTAACCAGAAAAAGAATACTTAGACTTGATTCAGCTAACTTTAAAACTTTTCCAGCTTCTTATAGAATATTTTTATATCTTATGACTTAAATTAACAACAGAAAAGCCGCTTGAAAAAGTAGACTTTTCTGCCAATATTTATAAGGCAGGAAGAAAGATCATCTGTAGCAGTTTGATGATGTCTCTCTACAGAGTGCTTTAAATTGGGAAAAAAAATGAATAAATTATAAAAGTAACTCAAATTTGCTTGATTTTTTTCACATGTGGATGTCTTTATATTAATTATAGTACCAAAAGAGCTAAAAGTTGAGACATGACTTTTTTTCTGCTTGACAATCCATTTCTTGTTATCATAACTCCCAGAACAACTCCAAGAACGAATGGGTTTGCACTCAAATCTAATTTCCAATTTTTTTTTATTCAGTGTAGCTTTTTTTCCCCTTTTTGATCACTGATGCACTGTGCCATGAGTCACTTACTATGAAAAGCTGTGTTTTTACACATTTTATTTAAAAAATATTATAAAGCAGAAATCCTAAGTGTTAGTATCTGATTTCAGGTATTGTAATTTGAGTCTGGAATGATGCCAAAAAAGGCAATGAAAATATGACGTATGAACCATACATATTGGTACTCTCAATATTTAGAGTCTTAGAGAACAACTTCTGGTTGTTGATGTGTAGCCAGCTTTCCTGATGTATCTTTAAAGTCATGAGGCTTTGTTTGTGCCTTTGTCTGCTCGGGGTGGGGATCTTGAAGGTTCACAAGCCATATCCTTGATTTCAGCGACACTTTAAAAGAGTACAGTTTTTTGTCAGAAATATATTTCTAAAGATTATTAATGAATAATGTCACTGAGAATTAAAAACTAAAGAAAATAAATGCATCTGAAACTAGAGAAATGGAGTAAGTTTGGGAGATATTCTTTAGAATTAATGGCAGATTTCTATCGCCCAACAGTTGAACTTAAGTTTCTAGGTCTTCTTAATGTGCCTCTGACTGTTCTGAATCCTGCATGAAAAGACAAATTATTTGCACTTGAACTGCCTGTGCTAAGGTGAAAAATTGTGATCTACATCAGATTGGTTTGCTAGAAAAAGAATGTTGACACAGTTTCTCTAATGTCAGGTTTGGAAGGGGGGCTTCAGTGAACTCACTCGGTCTTACAGAGCAGCCTGATGTTGGAGTGTCTCATGGCACAGCCTGGCCATCTTTTGCACTTTCCTCTTGTGTGAGTGGTGTTTGATCTGATGTTAATGTTAATGTGCTGAGAATCTGTGACTCGCTCTAGAATCCAGACTGAATTCTAGATTTCACTTTTGGGATGTTCAGATTTGCATTGCCTGCAGAAAAATGGAGCAGCAACACAAAAAGTTCATGGAATATAATTCTTCTGTAATTCAAAGTTTTGCATTATTTCCATCTACAGATAAGAGAGAGTGTAAGGGTGCTCAGAAAGTGGTGAGCAGAGCTAATCACTACTTAAGTTTCAGGTATTTTTTCTTGCGTGAGTCTGGTGTTTTCTATTCTGTTTTGAATTAGATAAAGACTATTCTGGCTTTCATTTTAAGGCTGCCATGGGAATTTTCCTTGTGATCTTTGCCATTTATGTAATGCAAGACTAAGTTTTTGTGAACCATTAAACGTATGTAGAAAGTTACTCATTAGGAAAATTGAAATTGCTTTTGTTAAAGCAGTGGTTGGCCTTGACAGTCTTTTCAATCATTAGTAATAAGATTAAATAAACTCATTAAATAATTAACTAATTAAAGAAACTAATCCTACTGCAAATAATTATTGATAACAATTTTGTCCAGGTTCACCTTTCCTTGCCAATGAAGATGGTGTACTCGGAGGTGTGATAGTTCTTCGGTCTTGCAGGTGTTCAGCAGAACCTGAATTATCGCAGGAGAAGCCAACTTTACTAGGTAATATTTCCTTACTCATTGTTACTTGAGGTTTGGTGCTAAATCAAGGTAAAAGATTAAATGGAAAACTGTCGTTGAATGTTTGCCATTGTTTAAAAGCCACAGGAATAAAAATGCATACAAACTGTTTGAGATGATAAAACCTTAGAAAGTGAAATAATAATATATGCCTTGTTTGTCCTCGAAAATTGTGGAAAAGTGCACTCTGTCTGACCTATTAATATAATTGAATCCCTCTAAGACCATGGCGTAGAAATAATGGTTGCTTGAGGTGGCAGGATATGCTCTGCAAACAATCTTATTTTCAGCTAGGGATAATGCATATGCTCATTTATTGCCTCTCAGTGGCTTACGTGTCAAACTTATGATCTAAATTTTTTTTTTTTCTTCCTTTTTTCAGGATGGAACATGAATATGCAGAGAATAGATTTAAAATTCAGAAGGAAAATAGTTTTATAGTTAGAAATTCTTTTTGTTACGCCTAGGAAAATCTCTTCAGATAAGCTGCAGTTAGTGTTTGCCTACACACATAACAAGAGTACTTCTTTATATTGTGATGAGCAGAAAACTGCCTTGCCTCCATCTCTAGCTGACTGGTTAAAAAATCTCTGAGCCTTTCAGCCCTATATGTCCCTGAAAAAAAAGATGTGTATCCATTTCACTGCTTTACAGTGGAACAAGTGCACTATAGGGAACAGTCAGGTAGTTTTCCTTAGTAGAGAAATAGCTAGGAAACTGGCCTCTGTTAGACTACTAGCAAAGGTAGGTGGAAATATAACCCAGAAGCAGTAAAGTCCATGAATTATTTTGGCATGCCACTCATACCGTATGCTTTCCTGTGGTGCTCCCCAGGTGTGGGCATATATGTCCAGCTGTACCGTGTGTTTATGTATTGGGTTGTGTGAGCCTAGGTAATACACATTTAATTATGTACGCTACCAGGATGAAAGGTTTTTCCTTTAGTTTAGTCCTCTTCTCTTCTTTCCTCAAGTGCTTCCTGAATAGCTGTCAGAAGCATTACAGCTTTGAGGTAGCTGTCATATCTTTTAGGATCTGATAGGACAAATTTGATCACCTAATTTGACTTTGTGTATTAAGCCTTATCTTAGCATCTCACCTGGTAATTCTTAATTAATAGGCTACTCTTTAGAAAGACACCTCTGTCTTAATTCATTACTCCTTTTATCCCACTGACACTCTACATCCAAGTCGTTTACTCTAGAATGTAATCTTGCTCAATACAGCAAGTAGTACTCACAATTCTCAATCCAGCAGTCAACGTTGATGTTCACTTTATGCATTTAATAAACAGGACTTCCATTAGAGTTTCCCGTACATTTGTTTTGCTTTTGCAAAAACCCGGAGTTTTGCTAGATGAATCTTTACTATTCACTTCATACTGCTGGGATAGTGGTGGTGAAAAATAAAGAGACTTTTGAAATCTTGAATGGGAAAATAGTTTGGAAATAGATTTTATATGTTAAATTTTTTGGAGTTATTACTTAAACAGCTTGTCTTTTTGAAAAAGTAGACTGTCAAGTAGTTCTGCTATTGTCTTTCAATTATTGGAAAGCCAAGATGGTCTCATGCTGACTCCTGAATCAGGACATGAGGTTGCTAAACATGCAGAGAATGTTGCAAGTCTGATTTACAGTTTTCAAATTGAAGAATGACATGATTATGTCGCTATTAATCTAGTGGAAAGAATCCCACCACATAAATTCTACATCTACAAAGGAGCTTAGAAAATGACAATACAAGCCTAATTAAACAAGAACAAATAAAATCAGCCTTTAATTTCTTAGGCTTGGAAGTGAGAGTAATATTTTCTGCTTAATGTTTGACTTTGATGTAAGAAAACATGTTCCTATTAAGGAAGATACAATATTTTTCCTCAGATTTTATAAAGAAAATCCCCATACTTGTACATTGTAAATAAAGACTGTTTGTCTGTTGATTTTTTTCCTTCATTTTCTTTCCACTGAAATAAGAATCTCATAGTACAGCTTATCTATAGGTATTTTTTTGTGTGTAGAAATTTCTGCCTTTTAATGTTAACGTATAATTAAATATATTAACTACTTATGTTGTTTTAATTGCAGATAAGTTGTGTAATACTTAAGAACTTGGTGTACAAAGTAATGAAATCATTTGTCTCCATTGCAGGAATGGTTTTTTTTTTTTTTCTGTTTTTTAAACTATTGAAACAAATTTCAAGAAAGAAATTTATTAAATAGTCAAAATGTTTGAAATGTCCTCAGAGAATTAAGTGTGTAATGTAGGATCTTATTGTAATTCAATTGCTTTTAATAAATAGCTAACTATGTTGCAGGCTAGTGTATGGTACCTTTGGTGAGCAACGTACAAGGAAAACAAATGTTAAAAATGTAAAAGAATGTGTCTAGAGTTATCAAAGACAAAGAAATATTTTGAGGGTAGTTGGCCTGAAATGTTGCTTATCTTCTCAAAACTAAACGATAAATTTAATTTTGTCTGAGAAAAATAAATGCTTCCATTGACAGTTCAATCTTCAGGGTGTTAGGGAAGAGTTGGCCTCGTGAAACGCAGTTACACTGCACTGAATATATGTCACTGAAAATTTTTGGATAAACTTTGGCAGTATCAGTTGCGGGAAGCTGGGAAGCAAATTGCATACCTAAATGAAGTTCACGTTTCTTTTGTCATGATATCTACAGATCTGTCAGAATCTGCAAGTCTACTAGGATTGTCAGAAATTTAATGGTTAATTGCTGTGCAAGGAAAAATGTTTCAAAGGATAAGTGTACTCAGCATGCTGTGACCTTTGTCAATCATATTAAGGGAATGTGAGGAATATTAATGAATTTCGTTTGGAATGACATCTAAGCACACTTTTTAAGTTGCAAAAGTCTTGTCTATAACAAAATATGTGAAAATAGCTTTTCAAAGCATCTTATTTAATTTTTGTAAGACTTCTTTATAAAGCTCCAGTAGATGAGACCTAAACATATGAATAATGTGCTTTTCATTGGAATTTTTTAGGGTGTGTATGCATGTATATATCAGAGAATTAAAGATTGCTGTAATGGGCTGTTTAAAAGACTGGTAAATCAGGTCACTTTCAAAGATCAGAAAAATAATTTCTGGATTAACATGCATCAGTAGTACATATTGCCAGTGTTTAGTTTTCTAAATCATTATCACTTCAAACACATAATTGTTGGTCTTTAATATTGTATTCTAAATGAGCTGCCAGTATACGGTACTACACAGAATTGTTCGTCTTCAGCTTTGTATTCTAAATAAGCAGCGAGTATTCAGTATGACAGAGTTGATGCTATATACAGCTGGTGCTAGAGGTCAGGGTAATTAGGCTTGGTCTTATTTTGGAAGATTCTGTCTTGTTAAATTACATCTTATAAGCATTTTTGTGACACCTTGCCTTTTTCATTGTAGTGGAATTTCTGTGGAGCCATACAACAGAGAGCATGTGTGTAGGATATATGTCTGCACAGGATGGCAAAGCTAAGGTAAGACTTGAAGGATAGGTTGTAATACAGTAAGAATGAGTGCAGAAGTTAAGGAGAATCTATATAGGAAATATTAAAAAAAAATTTATCTTGAAGAGAAGGAAAAAGTAACGGGTGCAGAAGAAATTCAGTGGCTGGAACATTTCTGATTCTGTTTTTTAGTTACAGCAATTAACAAATCTGCAATGGTGTATGTATTATGTCAGTTTATATTTGAATAATTTTATCTGTCTGATTCAGTTAAACTTATTGGATAGTACAGTATTTTCACGTGGGCATCCTCCAAATAAAGGAATTTAACCACTAAGAAAAAATGGAAAGGATACTAATAAAAAGCTTTGAGCTAGTTCCTGTAACAATTTCCCTTTTTCCCTTTTTTTCTTTCTTTTTTTTTTTTTTTTTGAATGAGAATTGAAACTGAGTTTCAATTGAAACTGGAAAAATCATAAACATCAAACAGTAGAGATTAACCAAGGAGGATGAGAACCACATCTTCTTTGGAATACAGCACTGAATGGAGAAAAAAGGCAGGTACTACCATGTAACAACTAGAATATGTAAGAGAGGTGTTTGGACAATGAGAATCATCATGGGGGAAGCTGCAAATGGAGACAGAATCATTTCCATAGTCATCTATAATGTACAGCAAAAGCTATTTAAGGCTGAGAGTGGACAATCAGAACCAGTTAAAGGAAGTGACAAAAGTGAGGAAAGAGCTAGTGTAAAAGAAGGCTCATTGATAACGTTAAAGTAATGGCAGAGTTTGTGTATTTTCTGGAATACTTACATGTATTAAAATAGGAGATGACTGCCAAGATTTTGATACCAGCAGATAAGAGTAAGAAAGGCATCCAGCATTCTGAAGTGAGAATTTAAAGAAGGGTTAATTTTAAAGCCGGGAAGAGAGAAGAATTTTAGGGCCTGGATTTTGTTGGCTCTCTGCAGATATAGGTGCTTCTTGTGTCACTGCTA
Organism: Pavo muticus; assembly: GCA_016647715.1. Classification (NCBI taxonomy): domain Eukaryota; kingdom Metazoa; phylum Chordata; class Aves; order Galliformes; family Phasianidae; genus Pavo; species Pavo muticus. The sequence continues at coordinate 657,378 of JACDJE010000279.1, read as the reverse complement.
GAGAGGAAAGTTTAGTCATCGGCAGTAAAGGGGGAGAGGACTCTAAAACTCAAATCTTTCTCTGTTTTTTTTTTTGGCTTTTGTTGGGGCTAGGGGGTACTGTGTTTCATTTGAGATATAACTGTAATGGAGAATGTGAGTGCAATAATAATTACAGTAATAGAAAAAAACATACAAAAGAGCAAAATTGACATACTAATTTTACACACCAAAAATGGTGTAACTGCTGGCTGGAGCATTGGGAACAGATGTCTGACTTGAGGAGTGAAAGGTAATTTCTTTTTTTTTTTTAATATAAGAATGCCCCAGAAGGAGAAAGAAGGTAAAAAGCCGGTAAAGGAAGTGTTGGTAGAGGTGTTAGTGAGGTATTCTCTTTCATTATGTATGTTTGGGTTGAGAACTGGCTGACTGGCAGAGCACAGAGGGTCATCGCTGGCGGTGCAGAGTCTGGTTGGAGATCTGTATCTAGCGGTGTTCCTCAGGGGTCGGTGCTGGGTCCGGTCTTGTTCAACATCTTCATGGATGATCTTGATGAGGGGATAGTGGCCACCCTCAGCAAGTTTGCTGATGATACGAAGTTGGGAGGATTGGCTGACACGCCTGAAGGCTGTGCTGCCATTCAGCGAGACCTGGACAGGCTGGAGAGCTGGGTGGTAAGAAACCAGATGAGGTTTAACAAAAGCAAGTGTAGAGTCTTGCACCTAGGGAGGAATAATTGCATGCAGCGGTACAGGTTGGGGGATGACCTGCTGGAGAGGAGCTCTGCAGAGAGGGACCTGGGTGTCCTGGTGGATGATAGGTTGGCCTTGAGCCAGCAGTGTGCCCTTGTGGCCAAAAAGGCCAATGACATTCTGGGGCGCATTAAAATGAGTGTGGCCAGCAGGTCAAGGGAGGTGATCCTCCCCTCTCCTCTGTCCTGGGAAGGCCTCATCTGGAGTAGTATGTCCAGTTCTGGGCTCCCCAGTCCAAAAAAGACAGGGATCTCTTGGAAAGAGTCCAGCGGAGGGCCACAAAGATGGTGAAGGGCCTGGAGCATCTCCCCTATGAAGAAGGGCCAAGTGAACTGGGTCTGTTTAGCCTTGAGAAAAGAAGACTGAGAGGGGACCTCTCCCTTTATAGATCCAGGTCTATAAATACCTAAGGTGTGGGGGGCAAAGTGGCGAGGCCAGACTCTTTTCAGCAGTGTGTGGAGACAGGACAAGGGGAAACGGCCAGAAACTAGAGCATAGGAAGTTCCACACCAATGTGTGCAAGAACTTCTTTATGGTGAGGGTGACGGAGCACTGGAACAGGCTGCCCAGGGAGGCTGTGGAGTCTCGTTCTCTGGAGATATTCAAGACCTGCCTGGACACCTACCTGTGCGACCTGGTGTGGGGAACCTGCTTTGGCAGGGGAGCTGGACTCGATGATCTCTGGAGGTTCCTTCTAACCCCTATGATTCTGTGATTCTGTATGTCAAGTTACTTCTAGTTGAATATGGTGTGTTCTCGCTTGTTCTCTTAATATTGGTTTTACATTTTATTGGAAAAGAATCCAAACTCAAACTAAAAGCCCAGATTGAACTAAGTAAAACTAATGCAAGCTGAGCTGTGGATATTCTAGTATTCAATAGTAAATTTGAAAGTTGTTATATTGTGTTCACAGTTAAAGAAGGAGAATTTCTAGAATGCACAGTGTTAGGTTATCACAGTGTTCATACCTGCTTCTGGCATACACTGGAAGGCTCAAAAGCTGTTTCTAGGGAAATGTTATTATTTCTTCCTGGTAGTGTCATTCTTATTAATTAATAAATGCTAAATGTGAAATCTGGTAATGAGTACCAGCGTGACTACTATGCCCAGAGATGTTTTCCTACTCACAGTTGCAACATTTGACATCTGGAGCGCATTGTTTTCATACTGCTGGTAAATTCTCCAGCTGGTAATCTTGATTGTGCTGACAGACACAGCTGCTTCTCTTGGTTCACTTTTAAATTATGCTTTTGACCTTCATTGAAGAGTTAACCCCCCTCCATTTCTTCCTCCTTTGAGTCTGTGGCCACAAATGCTTTCCAGAGAAAAACCACAAATGCTTTTGCTGCTGACTTCTATTGATCAAATAAGTCTTCTGTCATAAAAGCTGGAATTTTATTCTGCTACAACTAGGGCTAAGTTATAGATGGAAAACTGGGCTTGAAATGGAACACAATGTAGTGTAAGTTAAAGAAACACATATATAATCTTTTTTCTTCAATAGAGTAACTGTTCTGGTACAGTTGAGTGCACGCTGTGGAAAAAAATAATGGTATAAAAATAAAAGTCTAAGATACCACTTGCTTGTGAGTACCGTAGCAAAATCATCAGACAGCAGCTTGCACGGAAACATGTTGCTTTCCTATTTTTCTAGGGAGGTAAGGAACTCCACATTTTATTTCTTTCATCGGTTGAGGACTCAAGTTTTATTCTGCATCCACTGTTATGAATTAGAATCATAATTATATAAAGGGGTACATACTAAAGAAGAGAGGTCCTCCTTTAATCTGGCTGTGTTTCTTGCTGTATTGGAGGCTAATGCATTGTAAGTAGCAGCTGGTTGTTATGAGTCCAATGCTAAGACTGTGGAGATATCAGAAGCCTTTGTTGCAAGGCAGACACACTCTGACCGGCTGGATACCAGCTCACCTACGAAAACTAGCGTGCTCAAAAGGTGGAAAGATATTCAACCAACTAACTATCAGTAATTCTTTAGAAGCAGAGTGAGAAAGGAAAGTGGAATCAGAGACTCAAAATCATACACCCTAACCTTGATGGTGCTTCTGGCTTCTAGCATTGTGAGCTCTCCAAGTACTGATCAGGAGTCAGCCTTGCAACAGAGCTTTGTTTCCTTCTGATTAGACGTGACACAGCTGGCCAGTCATCTCCAGACAAGACTGCATGTGTGCTCTCTAGCCAGTCTGAATGCAAAAAATGGCTGAGCCTGCAAGAGCTGTAGAACAGTTTTGCACTGTGACTAATAATTGATTTAAAGCATACTTTCTGGAAAGATGGCCAGTCTTTTTTTGGAAAACCAGTTGCCTGGAAAAATCAGTTTTCTGTTGAATGTTGTTTTAAAATGTTTGGTTGAAACTTCTTATTCTTTAAAAATAGTGCGGAGGCTTCCCAGATGAACTAAGTTCACACTTTTTTTGCTGATGCAGTCGTCTTTGATTGTGTGTCCTATTACTTGCTTTCGGTTCTCTCTCAGTGCTGAAAGTATGGATAACACTGGTAGTGTCATCTTCACTACCTGCCTAGTGGATATCTGACTTTCTTCAGGTTATTGTGCCCTTGGGTCCTTACATCATTGCCAGAAGTAACTGCTTGAAGCATGTCCTTACTGGTCTTCGTGAAGCAGTACTGTGACACATTATTTCAATGTTAGTCCTGCTTGTTAGGAACATGACTGGACCTCCCAAGGTCTCCTGAAGCAAGTTCTTTCACTGACATCTATGTAACGATAGAACTGTCACATAATCTGACACTCAACTATTTCTAGCCTTTAAATGGGACTGTTGAATGTTTTAGGCCACTGTGGAACTTTCTGACCATAGCCATGAGAACTGATAGAAAATAATAGTCTGTGGATTTCCTCTGCACTTACCTAGCTCCTTTTGTAGTGGTAACTGCCTCATCAGCAAAAGTTATCTTCTAGACTGAAGGCCTGGAAGTTTGAATATTGTTATGAATTGGCTAGGTAGATGTATTCCTTTCTGTTTTTTTGGTGCTGATTGTGAATTACCTGATATAAATTTGAGATTTTTTATAATCTGTTAAGTCTTTTACCCAAACTTTCTTCTATTTCTGAGATTCTGGTCTTCAGAATAATCTTCCAGATATGTTTTATGAATCTACAATGGATCCAACAGCAGATCATTGTACCAACCAAAAAGGTTACCCAAGCTCTAATCTCTTTACAGATACTGTGGCAGCTTTCAGTTAATCATTTCAAATTTTCCTGAACTGATTAGGTTACATCCTGAGAGCTTGAACAGTTGTCACCATTTAAAAAATATTCTGATAACTCCAGTATTATTTCCTGGAGATCTGTCCACACTGTCATGAGTGATGTGCAATATTTGAAATCTTAAGGGCTGATGTAGCATTTGTTGGAGCCATTTAAGTGCCACTTTGCATGAAGGGCTTTTGAGACCTTTTCCCATGTAATGAGGGGAAATAGACTATTCCTTGAATTCACAACACTCTGATTTGAGATTTAAATGCAGAACCAATGGAAAGGAGATTTGTGGATAGATTACAAGTTGATGGGCTTCTCTGAATTGCAGTCTCTGTATCTTCTTGTTCTTTGTCTGCTAAGCCCAACTGAGGATGCTGCAAAGGAAAAGACATTCCTCAATCTTAGATAACAGTGCAAATGTACTCCTGCAATGTAAGTGCACGTATAAACTATATTTCTTGAAGATTCTGTTTGGTGGTAGGCAATCTTCATTTGATTTGCCACTGTGTATTTTTGCATAATCAAGCAGAAGCCTTTTTAGTTCTGGCAGGGTCTTCAGAGTATTTGCTTGCTTGGAGCTCACCACATTTTGTGTGCAAAAAGTAAAAGGTGTTGGAATGTAGCAGAGAACTTACATTTTTCTGGACCCCCCAAGTTTTTGTATTATCTTAGTTATTTAGAATAGCTGATGGTGAATGGTATTTTTACTTGAAAACAGGGACTTCCTTGCTGTGTTTTCAATAGTGTTTTAAGGTCAAGTGCCTTCTTTGAGTGAAAAATCTAATCTTAATACCAACAATGTGCAGTTTTGGTCCTGTATTATCTATATTTGAAGTGATTTGTCAGCTTGGTATGGTTCTTAGTAGATATACATTTTAATATGTGACCTGTGTATAAATGCTGTTTACTCTTGCTATTATTACAAAATCTGCAATAATTTTGAGGTATCACTGTAATTCAACTTTATAAATTTTACTTTTTCTAATAGCCAGATGATCTAGACAACTAATTTCTAAAAATCTAGATGTGATGCTGATTGTAATCCAGATTCATTTGCCAGTTTAAATCTCTGGCACATGTTCAGTTCATGAATTACTAAGCTTTATAATATTGCAAGTTTTTATACTGCACAACCATATAGGCCATTCTTTCAGTTTTCTGGTGAACCAAATTCAAGTTGCTTTGCAAGATGAGGGGAACAGTAGTGAAGAGTGTTGTATGTTGCTGTCTTTGAAAACACCCATCAGCAACAACTCCTGCGTACACCAAATGTTGTGGTTGTAATACGCAAAAGAAATTTTATCTTTGATAGCCAATTTCATGTTTCAGTATGAAGAAACACTGTGGACAGGGAGATCATTTCCAATTCACACTTCCTGTTGAGATTACGTGTTATAATCGGATTTACTCAACTTCATTAACTCTGTAAAGATCAGCAAAATTATTTTCCTCTATGTTTAAAGTCATACATATGACAAACACTGATTGTAGTGACTGTTGTTGAGTTTTCTGATAATGAGCATCTGTATTTTACTCTGTGAATAAAAGGTTTGTGAGAACCCTTTTTGTGGAGGAAGGCAACCAGCCAGTGCTCATTGGGTGAAGAAATACATACAGGAAGAATCCAAATTCTAATTTGAAAATTAGTGGAAAAAATTAACAAGCCTGGTTAGTTAACAGAAATACTAATTCAAAAAGTTTAGTCATTCATTTCAGACTACAGAGACAGTCTTTTAACTTCATGAGAGAGGAAATGTATATGTCACTGTTACACTTTTTTTCCCCTTTAATCTTCACTCTTGTCTGGAGACAGGGGAATCATTCAGAGATTCTTACTTGAAAGTAACTCTTCACATACAGCAGGACATCCAGTTTTCTCATAAAAATAAGGTATTTGTACTTGTTGGAAATAACCTTCAGTGCTGAGATACCAGTTAAAATATTAGGCATGTAGACCATCATGGAAATTATGGGCTCTGAGATGGGAAGATAAGTTCAATTTTTTCAGTTGAGTTCTTTCATGAAGCCAGAAGTTCTGGAACTTTCCTCATATTTGACTATCATATCTTAGGATGGAGCAGAGTAGATGATTTTATATATTTAGGTATGCAAATATAAATATAATAACCTGACTTAGCACGTGCAGTTCAGATCAGTAAAATTCACATTTTAAACTTATGGCACTATTTCAGAATATCTCTACAATAGCTGGGAGTGGTGAGCTGATTAGATGACTAGTTGGTACGTAGCTTCAGATAAATTATGTGTATGAATCATAGGAAGAGGTTAAAATGCTTTGGTTTTCAACTTTCTTGAAATGTCATTGTTTTCTAAGGCATCATAGTGAAGTGTATAGATGCACAAATTGTGTGAAATAATGCATTTGACCCACGGAATGAATTTGAGGTTGGAAATCTGTTAGCTTCCTAAACAATCTGTGAGTAGACCTATGAGTGATTCTGAGTTTCTAAACACTATATGGATTTGGTATTCCTTTAGTTTAAGGAGTGATAGCAAGTGATTTAATTAAGTATGTAAGTTGCTCTGGAAGTAATGCCTCCTCTGTATTTCCCTGGAAACTATGACAGATAGAGCTCAATAGTACTATTTAATAGAGCAAATGCTCAGCTACAAGACACTGTTTTTCAACATAGACACCATGAGCTCTGCATCTTTGCCAGCTATGAACAAGAGCCTGCATGCTGCGCTTGTAAAGATACGCAGCAGCAGAGGTGATCCTTCACTTTTGCTGTCACCGCTGCTGAAATGCACCACCCACCGCCTCGCTGTGCTCACATTCACTGTTTGCTGTCCGTAAACATTCAGCAAGCAGTGATGAATATCAGTGGTTGCTGTTTTTTCTTCGTGGAGGAATTCAGTTCCGCACTTTTGCTTCATATGTGCTTCCATGTCAGGCTCCATTCTGTCAGACTGCCCCTCTGCTGCCATCCGTTGCACAGCAACAGCATGTAACAGGATATTAGTGGGAAGGTTCAACCTCTACTGCCATCTCACCAACGTCCCCCTCTGATGTTGTGGGCCATCGTAATAAAATACGAGGCATTACTTTTGGACCAGCCCTTATACATGATGTCCTCATTCTCTGTTTCATTATATTTCATCTCAGTAGTGTAATGAACGGAAAAAGTTTATTTTTTAAATTATTCCATCCAAAGCACATCCTGAGCATGTAATAAGAAAACTAAACACATGAAGCACTCCCTTGACTTGCTTAAGAACTGAATGTGCTGCCATCTGGTAGTTGTACTCTGTTCTCTTGGCAGCATTTGATTGCCTTCAGTTTTCTCATGCAAAGTTGTCTGTCTTGGCTTATGCATTATATTAATTCTACACTGTATGTATGCTTTTAATGAAAAAAAAAAAGAAGCTGTTGTGACAAACTAATGTGAATAAAAGGAAAAAACTAGGTCTTTAATCACTAAAGGAGAAAAGTTTTTGATATTAGTTGGCCTTGAATTTGTTTCAGAAACTTTATTTGAGAGACATGAAGTAAAGTAAGTCTTGGCACAACTTGTAGTATTTAAAAAAAAATTATACAAAAAATACGTAACTTAAAAAATTGATCAAACGTTCTTGATGAAAAGATGAAATCATATATTGTCCCTGTAGCAGTTAACACTTATTCCAAGGCAGGATGACTGATTAGTTTTGGACTTACAGGGCAGTGGGAAGCTTTCCAGGGTACATCAAAAGAAACTGAGACAGTAACTTTCAGCAGGCAGTGTCTGTAGAAGCAGGGCTGGGGGAGTTAGTTGTTCCACCATTTTGTTTTAGTTAGGTGGGAAAGAGAGACTAATTTTTGTTTTATTTACTTTTTGATGGCAAGTCCACACATGCCAAGAATCGGTATCTGAAGGCTGCTTAGCTTGGTTGTGCTATATAGGTGGGGGAAAAAATCAAAATCAAGTGCTTAATCTAGCATTTGTGTTCTCTGCTTCTACAAGGCCCTCTCCAACCTCGCTTTTTCCTAGGGAAACAAATCAAAACATTTTCTCAGGGACAGTAAAATTTCTGTTTATGGAGCCAAAGTTCTGGATAGCCTTCTCATTCTTGATCTACCTTTCCTCAGCATACTCTCGTTTCCTCAAGGAGAGGCTTCCTTGAAGCTCAATGGAGGATTAATTCTGAAAAAAAAATCTTCCTATTTTTGTTCAATTTTCTCCAGATGTGGGCTCATTCAGATTGCAAATCTGATGGATTAATCAAATTCAATCGAAAGCTTTCCAGTGATTCTCTTTTTTTGCTTCTTTGTTGTTGTTTTTTAAAAAATATTTTTATATTTTCAGTCTCAGTCTAATCCGTTGTGCAGTCTGGACTTAATGTAAAATATGATGTTGAGGGTATAGAAATGTAACAAACATTACAAATAAGTTCTGTGGTTGCATTTTAAATGTCTTCAGTGTTCTTTGAAGTTTATTTTTATTTACAAGTTCATTCTTATGGCTAGGAACAAAGGAGATATAATTGTAAGAATGCGCTTGGGAGTTCATCTGAAATTGTCTTGACATATCAATTTTATCCTTTGATACTACTTATTAATTAACAAATTTTAAATACTATCATCTATCTGTGTGTGCTTGGTCATACAAAGTATGCAAATAAAAAGGTGTAGTTAAAGGCTTTAAGAAAGACTTTGTTATGTGGCTTGGATGTTTCTGTAAATGGAAGTGTACATATGCTACTGTATGGTGTTGGATTTTTTGTTTTTGTCTCTTCGTATGTAACTCATTTTTCCTTCTACACGAAATATATTTTGTATAGGAAGCATGTTTTGGACATCTATTTAAATGTAGATACTTGGTAATATATCGATAGACATTAAATATCTGTTTTTCCACTCTTGGACTTTTTTCCTTTCCTTGCTCAAGATCTTTCTGAGATATTCTGCATAGCTAACTTTTAAAAACTGCCTGATCTGTGGTTTGAATGAAGTCTCACATTTCTAATGAGTTGTTTACTAGGCATTTAACTTTGGCTTGTGGGTTAGGTCAAGCCTTTGCAAAAAATTAATTCATAATTTTGGTGAGAAAGCTAATTTACACAAATAAAGTAAGGAGTGTAGCAGTTATAATGGAAAAAAATAATTATAAATTTGTGGTAATCACACTACCGCTAGTATTTCTTCTGTTTTGGTAGTGTTTTCTCCCATATGCCTCTTGACATCATCTTTGTGCCTCTGTGCTTTTTATTGTCTCGATGGTGTGGTCTGCTAATAATTCTGACAGATCACAGTGTAAGCAATCTCACTTACAAATGATGCTTGATTTAGTCTGGACCACAGGTTTGCTTTGATTGCAGAATCTCGCTGAACAATCAATGGCATTTGTCTGCTGAGGAAAGATGGCTATGGTGCCCCTTGAATAATGTTTTTACACTGCTATCCTATCCCACTTTTCATTCAGAAATTTTCACAGGCCTGGAAAAACGTCTTCAGTCCTTTGGTCTTAAAAATCAAAAATACCCTTCTTCCATTTGTTTTTCTTTCTTTCTCTCTCTCTTTTTAAAAAAAAACTTATGAGAAAGTATCTTAAAAATGATAAAGTTGTCATTTACATTTAAGAGAAGCTAAGGGATTTGAAAAGATCAAAGTTTAGCAGTAAAATGGAAACCTTTAAATGTTTTTAATTAAATGTCATTCTGTAATTTAACTGAAAACGTGACCACCTAAGAGCAGAAACCAGGATACCCTTATCAAGAAGGGAATTGAAAGAAGTCGTATCTAAGATACAAAACCTCTGTAGGATGCAGTGAATTGTGGTTACAGTATCAAATTACTTTCCGTTCAATTGATGCAAGTTACGTTTGTGAGACTTTTACATCACAGAATCATAGAATGATTTGGGTTGGAAGTGGGTCCTTGAAGGTCATTTAGTCCAAACCCCTTACAGCCCATTGCCTCGTTGCTTGTTATACATTTTTCAGCACTTAACCCTTTTAAATGGAATAATGTGCATACAAAAACGTAAATATATAGTTGGCTGTGCTTAGAGAAAGCTGCAGTTTCTCACACCAGTAACTTTGCTGTTGCGAGCTTTATATCGTAGTAGGGGTCATTTCTTCTTCCTAATTTAGTAATTGCTTAAGCATCAAGTTGTTGAAGCACTAATGAATGACCTGATGAAATGCATAACTTGTGCTCCTCCTTCATTGAGGGGGGTGGCTGGAGCATAGCTTGAGCTGGTGACACTTTTTGCCTCAAACGGAGAGAAATGCTATTTTCAGCCCTACTGCATTTTAGAGTTTCACTAAGGCTCTTTTTTATGTTTTACCAGAACCCATTCAGCAGCTCTGAAACTTGGAAACAGCAAAGTTTGTAGAAACATGCTTCTGAGTCTTTTCACTGCCTTGATTAAACATTGATTTAGCCCTTGGCCTATATTAAAGCAACCAATATATCTGAAAATGGCTCTGCTGTAGCTCAAAATTAACAGTGCATATGAAAACATAAGGAAGTTTTCTCCGTGGAAAAGATGCCTGTTGACAGAAACACAATTGGTTTTTGGGTACTATTTTTTGTAATGTATATTTTCATCTTTGCAGTTGCCATGTGCTGTGAAGTGCGAGTTTATCTCTGTCAATATCTTTTTTTCCTAGAATTTCTATGAAGCATACTTTTATACACAGTGCTGCTTTTCTTCATATCTTCCTAAGGAATAGGCTAATAAAGCATGGAATTTCAGTTATTTTTTCTTTTGTTTTCATGCAGAATAATTCTTTCTTCTATTTTCAGTGAGCTGAGTCATTCAGTTTACCTTTGTTACACATCTGTCATGGTCATTCTCTTCATATGTTAAACATTAACACAAACAAAATACAAAAGAATCCAAACTGTTTACAGCTTGTCTAGTTTCTTTGTCATTTGTCCTTCGGACTACAGTCATTGAACAGGTGAATTGTTCAATACTTGCAAGCTTGCTCTGTGTCCTGCATAATTTTGCCTCTCATCGTATTTAGTAACACTCTCTTGACTTTTCCACAGACTCACATTTCTAGACTTCCTCCCGGAGCGGTGGCAGGACAGTCCGTGGCAATAGAAGGAGGAGTCTGCCGATTGGAGAGCCCAGAAAGCTGAACAGTCGATTCCTCACTTCATTGCAAAGAATGTGAATGACCTTTTCTACAATAAGTTTTTTTTTGTGTCTTAACAAATGTTGGAAATTCTACTCTCGCTTTATACCCCGTATTGCCACCGTGTGCTCCATAACTTGAGACAAGTGCTGCTGTAGTTTATGTTCTCACTCTGTGAATGGGAGTGTGTGCATGTTCATTTTTCCCCTGATAAAATAGGACCTCTTCCCAGTTGTACAAAGATTATATATGATTAGTGATTACGTTCTCATTGTTTTATGTTTGAAAAATATCTGAAAGTTAAAACAAAATAATAATTTAAAGATGTGGTCACAATTGTCATTCGTGTTCTAAATTTAAAAGGAACAGGCCTTTGAAGTGGATATATAAGTATGCAAAAATGATTATGGTTTCAAAGTTTCTCAGTGGTCTAAGGAAATCCAGTGGTGGTTTAAACATGGGTTGTTTTTTTCCTCCCCAATAAGGAGGAATTTTTTTTGTCAAAGAATGGTTTCAGTGAAACAAACTAGAGCAAAATAAAGGCTAGAATTGTTCTAAATAATCTTATAAGTCATATCTCTGTTTCCAAACTAAGATGTTAATAGCTTCAAGCTGTATCTATTACAAAATGCTATATGAAGATAATGTATCGTAATGCAGTCTTTATGTATAATGGAATATTACAATGTAAATAAGAAAACAAAGTTTATGGAGAGATTCAATATTATTCTTTGCTTCTGTTTTAAATCTATTTTTAAGAGAGGTACAGAAACGAGCATATTACTGGATGCAAAGTGCAATGTGTATTGAATGGATGCTGGGAGGTCTGATACTAGCTTTCTTACGGATAAAGCAACTTCCTAAAGTCCAGCCACAGCATGGGTATTTATATAACTGTGTGTAATATGTATGTACTGTGCATAAATTTACTGTAATTTTTTTTACACCTTAACAAAACTACAGTATAAAACAGTGTAAACCTTGTCTGCCTTGTGAAGCGTTGGCAGCTGAACTGTCTTTTGTCACTAGTCCTGATACGTTAGCCAGATCGCCTGTGTCCTAAAAGTGACTTCTCACATACAATCTTCCATTCGGTACTTTTTCGTCACAGCACTGGCAGCAATAGAAGACTTTTGTAATTAATTCATTGTCATGATAAGTATGCCAAAGAAAAACTAAATTAGTTCATCTTTCTCCCTGGTGGATATTTGATAATTCTGTTTCCAGAAATAGTGGATGGATAGGTATTCAGACTGTATTCGCTTAATTGGGCATTGTACTATCCTCTTTTGTAATGTTGTGCCTGCCTATAACAGACCTACTTGACTGCTGATTAAATGGTTACATTGATTGTAGTACCGATGTTTCATGGATAAAAATCTTAATACGTTTTTTAAGTAGCCTGAATTCATTTTCACTCTTATGTTAAGTAATACATTGAGATATGTTCTTATTTGTGTCTGATTTTTTTTTTTTTTAATCGTGACATCAGTGTAATCCTATAGCTTAAGATATTTCTATGAATTCTTGTAAATAATATGAAACAAGCTATTCAGGTTGCAAAACCAAAAAGTGGAATGCATCTATCTAAAGTAGTTTGTGCTGAGGTGTCCATCTGCATCCTTGGAGGTACAGCCAGAGTCTGGTCTGATAGAGTGAAGAAGTGTAGTGGTTTACACTATTTAAGATTTGGCAGTGCAGAGTACAACACTTCAGAAGTGTTCTAACAATGAAGTTTAGTTGTCAGAGTCATTGAAATTTCTCTAACATACGACATTAAGTGATTGTGTGGGTGCTGCACTGTATAATGTGTGAAGAATAGTTATAATTCTTGTGAGTTTGTATGTACCCATATTTGAAAATGGCATATTTTTTGCAGAAGGTAAAGCGATGGAGCTAACCATTCTAGTGCTTTTCAAGTATTGCCTTTGTAGAAACATTGGCATAAATTCACTTTCATGTAACAAGGAATGCAGAAGGGCTTGTACAGTGTGTAAATTTTAAGTTGTTTCTTCTACTTACTTGCTTAATGTCTCTTTGTGGAGACCTGGATACCAATTTACAATCTTTTTCCCATGTGCTATCTCAGAATTTTATTTTTGTGTGTATTCATACATATGTGTATATATATATAAATACACAAACACACACACATATATATATATATATAATTGTAACTCCAAAATCAGTATGTTTAGCTTTTGCTTTCATTTCTTGTGATATTCCAATTAATTACTTCCTAAGCAACTTCTGTGGAAAAAAGCCAGGCTTCTTCGTGGAATTATGCAGGTGTTATTGTTTGAACTTGAGCAGTGTCTCTTTTCATTGTCCAACTTTTCCTTCTGTCTGGCTAGAGGAAAGAGACATTCTTGTCCTGAGAATCAGAAGAAAGGCACAGAGCACAAACCAGGTACAGAGCTGACTTTCTACCTTTAGTACTCATGAGAAAGAAACTGTCTTAGGACATTTGCATTTCTGTATCAGTAATCATGAAAACTGGCAGGAGCACAGCTTCCTATCATCCTACTCCCACTTCAGCCAATGAGAGATCTTGCACTGCCTTAATTGTGGGTCTGATTCTGCTTCCAGGTCTATTTTGGACTTCAAAAGGGCTTAATGAAAAGTAAGTGGTGAGGATAGACACTTAGCAATGAAGTGATCTGTAAACTCTTGTACGTGACAAGTAACCATTGCCACTGGCACAAGCAGATACAGTCCAAGAGGAAATTACACAGTTGGTGGCAGTAGCTGACTAAAATTATAAAGGAAGGATAACCAGATGAAATGCATATAAATACAAACAATTTGAATACTCTTGATTTTATACTCAAACACACAATTACATGTCCTTGGTTATTTTGTAGCAGACAGGTTGGTGCCGGAGTAGTCACTAATCTGTCATAATAAATTTTACTTCTAAAAGCTTGTAATAGCCTCTCACAGTAAAGTTTAGTGGTGATTTGAATTCCACTTTGTGTATTCTGTAGGTACGAAGAGTGTGTTTCTCTGCTTATGAAATAATCTCTAGAAAGGGTGTGAGATGAAAGTGATTTGACTGGCAAGGAAGAGGGAGCCCAGTTCACTGAAACTACAGCCATTCCCTATGTAAAGTTTGATATGGGAGATGCTGTGGATGAAGGAGAAGGAAGCAAAGACAGTTAAAAAATGTCAAGGGTATTAACAAGGCTGTGGTAACTGCTGTTGTTAACTAAAATGTAGGTTAATAGCAGAGTCTGGATAAGGAGTCTGAAACCACTGAGTATTACAGTATTAGAAGTGGAATAGGTGCACCACTGATTAATAAGAGCTGTTTTCTTTTTGCTCCACTTTTTTTTTTTTTTAACAAAAAACTGTAGGAGGTTAGAGGTTGTTCTGCTCTAATAGCCCTGTGCTTGATCACTTGCTCCATTACAGGATAGCACAGAGTTAAGTAGTGGTTTTATTGTCTAAGGACCTATAGTGATGCAGCATTCATCTTCCACCTAACCTGGGCAATAAATCCCCATAAAAATTAGCTAGATCACTTAATAGTGATTTGAGCCCAATAAATGTCTGTCATGCGCTTGAACAAACCATATGAAATGGTGAATGTGTAAGCAACAGCTATGGTGAGACTTGCTTTCCTATGGCTTTGTATCTTGACCACAACACTTTTGGTTGCTTCAGAAGTCTTTTGTGTGATGGCAATGCAGTACATATATTTTATGTCCTATGCCATGCACTCTTTCACTAACTTTTAAGTTCACAGTTCTTGCAAGGTTGTGCTCTTCTTTCTGTGCTCGCCATCCCAATACAGAAGCGCCAGCTGCCCGGTCTCCTCAGTCTCCAGATGCTGCAGTATCTTTAGCCAACTCTCATGTCCCCAGTGTTGACATGCATTACTGCACAAGAGAGTGGTGGGTTAAGTGGCTCCAGGATCTTGGCTGCTGAACTCAAGGGTGAGAGTAACTTCCAGGATGCAGGTTGTGCAGGCCTGTAGGCAATGAGTAGCTGTCAAATGTGTGGTCCTCTTCAGATTTGTAGAAATAGGCAGGAAGTCTTCAGATACTACAGATAGCATGAGTCTGTAAGCATGGTTTCCAGGCTAGAAGAGTTTGAAGTAACTGCTTTACCTTGCTTCTTAAACAGTATATGAGAAGCTTGATACAAACTAACCTACACCAAAAGCTACTATGATCACCAGTCCCTTGGGGGTGATGTGGAGGGGCAGGCTCCAGCAAGCTTGCGGAGGAAACAGTACCAATGCTCAGCTGGAGTTTGTATAAACCTGCAAAAGACTATGGGTGACATGTCCTTGTGTGGTTAACCCCGGTCAGTCTCTGCGGTGTTGGACACACTTGGCTGTTGTTGTGCACACTGTGCAGGAGTATATCAACCAAGCATCCAGGTACACTAACAGAGGAGCCCCGCAGCTCATCTCCCCACCCCTTTTGGATTCTATCAGTCAGCTAAATATATTGTAACAGATATTTAGGCTAACGTTGCCCAATGTATTACACTCCATTACACTGGTGTAAATATCCACATACTTACATAGAAGGAAACCACCTAAGCTCTCTGAAACAAAGGGCCTTGAGAAGTTGCTAAAATGCAATTCTCAGAAAGCACTATGTGAAGGCAAATGTTTGAAGTGAGATCGTGTCTCCAGTGAAGTCACTAGGAGCTCAGCCATCAGCTTTGGCAGAGCCAGGACATCGCTCTTTGAAGTGTTTCTCTTAGAGGAGTCAAACATTATGAGTCCCTTAATGCTAACACTGGAGACTTCTGAAATGAGATTAAGCAAGATGTTTGGATGACTGATGCTTATTTTTCTGGATTGTCTGGGAATATCTGGTGGGTGTGCAGAGTTTGAGAAGTTAGGTGGAAGAATCAACATGCAGACTTTCCTGTTGCAAACAATTTGAAGTCAGGCTATAACTTTGCTCCAGACGGAGCTCTTTGCTAGCCAAGGACTTTCAGCACTTTTTTATAGTTTAAATATTTTTTCTAAAGGGGATAATTTTTACAGTTCTTGCTTTCCTTCAGAGGTATTGGAGTAGTATGGGATACACTTCATGGTACAGCACAAACATCAGTAAGGATTTGGATTTGCTTTATCCAGCTTACCAGTGGCAAAACCACCATATTCAGGGTGAAGTGCCAGTAAACCACCAAACCAGCCTGGATTGTAGAATCTGTGCTTACTACCACTGAAATAAAAATGTTGTTACACGTTTTGGGTCACTTCCGGAAGGTTCTGAGGGCGCCATCTTGGGTGAGGTTCAGCCCCTCAGCAGCTCTCAGGGAAGCACAAAATGGCGCCAAGCAGCAAGGCGTGAGGGGAGAGGGGGTGCTCCAGGCATGGGGAGCTGCAGCCTGTGGAGAACGGCCCACATGGAGCAAGGCAAGCATGGGGAGGAAGTGTGCAGAGGGAAGCTGTTGTTCTCGCTAGCAAACATATTTTCACTGCCCACATATTATTAAGCCTTTTACCCAAGTCTGTTTTGCTGGTGATAGTGCTTGGTAAGTGATCTCCGCCTCTTAATTTCATCTGAATTTCCATCCCTGCTGAGGGGAAGTGAGAAACAAAGCAGTGCACTGCACATGCAAATTGTACCTAGAACTTCCTCAAGGCCAAATCCTGAAGAAAAGTTTTGCAGATGATCATTTATTGTGGTAGCTCAGTTTTCTCTTGAATCAGTGAGCTGCATTTTGGGCCTGGCAGCTGCAGGCTTGGTAGGTCTGTTATCAAGGAAACACAGGAGCACAGGGCTGCAAGAAGGTGGAATAACCCTTTTGGCTGTTGTTAAATTAGTTATAGAGTGAAGCTTCCCCTTCTTTGTGCTGACTGTGATTAGTGCTTCTGTTGGATATTGCCCTTATTCTGTTCCAATCCTTCTCAAGGAGTCACTGCTACAACACACTACAAATTTTGGGGAAAAATAAAATTGACATGTTCATAAAAACACATTCTTTGCCTGATTTTGCAGGAATCGAGTCTAGTGAAATGCAGTTCTCAATCCGATGAAGAAATCATTTCTGAAGTTTGGAAGCTAATCCTTTCCAAAGGCGGTGAACTCCTGTGGGGAGATAAGAGCATGCCAGGTCCTGAGGTAATTAACGGTCAGCGTTGTGACATGAAGGCCTTTGAAAGCAATGATGTGTGTGTCTGAGGAGGGAAGGCAGATTGTTTCAAACCCCATGTTTAGTGTATTAATGCGTCGTGTAATTTCTGTGAAAGAAAATTAGCTAACCAGAAGACAAACAATGCCAGGCACAACAGAGAAGGCTTTGTGATACATGATTTGGAATAAAGTTACAATTAGAAAGCTGTAAACCACTTCATTCCCCAGGGAAGAGAACAGAAGGATAGAAAAAGCATCATTTTTGAGTGTACTCTTTGCACATCACACAAGATTTTTTTCAGGTAAGTTTCAAGAATCTTGACCAACATGAGGGAGTTGCCTAAATTAGAAGAGAACTCAAAGTAAGAAAACGCCCAACTCTAAATGGTAAACAAAAACCCAGGGGGAGTTTCACTGTTAAAAACAATATGCGAGGGGCAGAAAGCAAATGAATTGTTTTCTTGGCCAAATTGTGACTCAGAGTTACAAGTTTAGGTATGAACTAATTCTGTTTTCTTCCTTTGGTATTTCTTTTATTGGAATTGTTTTTGATTTTGAAACAAAGATACCTTCTCTGTTTTGCTAGCATAAAATTATCTTCACTTTAAATATCTCTAGAGGCACAGAAACTCATTTAAAATGAAGATGCTGCTACTTCTGGGGAGATAACAAACTCAGGTAGGGTCGTCTGTATGGACCCTGTAGGAATGTGGCACCTGAATGTGTTCAGATGTCTGAAGAAATAGGGTGGATTTTCAACACTGAAGTAGTAGTCTCTGTTCTTCATGTTCAGCCAGCATTGTGTGCTCCAGAACAGCTTGATTCGTGATTAAGAACTTGTTAGGTTGGTGCAAAATTTTATTTTAACCACTTCATTGCTTTTTTTTTTTTTTTTCCCCAGACTTTTCATAGTTGGCAATAATCTAATCTATTGTATGGTATGGCAAGTCTTACACTGAATAGCATGCGAAGAAGCCAATGCAGCCCTGGAGGCTGCTGGTAGCAGGGCATCTGGTGAGAATGATGAAGGAACCACAGCTGCTTTCTGAAATGGTCCAGTTTAGCTTTTCTGCTTGGCAAATTCTCCATCAGTAATCATTCTCCCTCCATTGCTGCATGTGCGATCCTTTTGCTAAGAACAATACAGTGTTCAGGTAGTATTACCATGACAAACTCTATCCGTTGTACAGATACACTGATAGATACAGATACACAGATAGATATAGATACACTGGCTTTTTGGAACTGGGCATGTAACAGAAAGGCAACAAAATATTTTGTTTCTTCATTGAAGTCCTTCCTGTGGCTGGAAAGAAGACAAAAGCCTTTTTCCCCTACCTGATAACTAATGAATCCTCCTCACCCTGATAAACCCCAAACCAACAAAAAGGCAAAAATTCTTTCAAGTGAGAACTGAGATTTCCTCATCATTCTGTTTTTTGGTTATTAATATTTCAACAGCAGACAGGCTGCAAGACCTTGTTTTTACTTTGTGATGTGCAAATAAGGATACCAAGGACATTTGATTTTGGTCTGTCCTGCCAGGAAAAGGAGTGCTGTAACGGTTGATAGTGGCTCTTTCCTCCCAGTATGCTCTCTGGTGAGGTAGTGCTGCGCCGAGAGCTGTGCAAGCTAAGCCTGCGAGGCTCCAACCCTCTGCTTGACAAGGGTGTGATGAGCCCTTCCAGTTTCATGAGAGAGAACATCCCCACATGTGCAGCTGGAGAAACCCTGGGATTTCCCCGTCCTGGGCTATAGCTTTTTTGACAAGCTTATTTTTCACTTTAGCATAGTAAATAGAGTGTATCTCCTGCTGGTGATGATTCATCTCTAATTATGTTTAATAATTAGAATTTCATGCTTGTCTGCTGCTTCCTCCGTGCTCTGCCAAAGCGAGTAGGCTCTGCTCTGAACAGCTCCATCTGTTGGCACCACCAAAAAAAAAAAAAAAATTATTTTACAACGCACGGAGATTGCAATGCCCGGTGCGGCCGCAGGGCGGTACCGCACGCAGTGACAGGGCCCTTTGGACTCGGTTTCAATATCTGAGCTAACGCACGTGGTCCCATTGCATCGTGCTACTCCACGTTCCATCCTGCTAGAGTGCTTGAGGGCGGAGGTGTGAGCAGGGCTCGTGTCTGAGCAGGGCAGAGCATCAGCCCGTTGTTGTGTGCTGCTACCTAAATCCTCGTCATGTTTCCTCCCTTCCTCCCCTAGGATGCTGAGCATGCGTCTTCAAGCATTAAGCCTCCATGTCGTGGTCTTTACCAAAAGTTCTGCTCAGGCAGGTTAAAGTTCAACACAGACTTCCTTCTGTTTTTAAGGACCTAAAGCCCACTGCCGAGCACCAGTAAATTCAGCCGTCTCTCTGGGGGCAGTGGATGTCTCAGGCTCAAGACTGTCACTGTGCTGGAGCAGCTGCAGAGCTTGCACTGGGCTGGCATTGATGGGTACAGCTTCATTTCCTTGTAATTGCCCAAAGCTGGAGCTATTAGAAATAATAAGATTACAAACATGCTCACAAGCAAATAGTTTTGCCTTGTATGGTTCATACACGTTTCTGCCTCAAAGAAATAATGACCTGCCTTCTTGAAAATGTTTTGTTATTCCACTGTTCTTGGTGTGTAGATACGAACAGGCTCACAGAGTATTCAGTGCATCAAGGTGTGGGTATTTTCAGTATTGACATTTCTTACATGTATCCTGATCCGATGGTCCTAAAGCAAGAATGAGGCTGTCCTCATTCTGCAGGTTTATTCTTTGGTGTTTTTTTTTTTTTTAAAACATTTTCTTCCTTAAGGGACATCAGGTGTTCAGAGTATCAGAAAGCAATATATCTTTATGATGAGAATAAATATTCTGATTTTTGGCAGAGGATTTTTTTTCACCTCCACAAAAAGGAAAAGAAGTGTACTAGCTAAATGAATACAAACAGTTTGTTTCTCATGCTGTCACATGCAGTGTGCAATACTATCCAGCCTCATTTGTGAACGAACAGTTCTAATTACACAGATGAAAAATGATACTTAAAAAGAAAAAACAAAACAAAACACTGTGGCCTTTGTTTGCTTATCTTCAGTTCTTATTGTCCTTTGGAACTGAAGCCTGGGCCAGGGCTGACATAACCCAAGATAGATTACTTCCATGAATTTCAGCAAGAGTTTGGGTTGGACTGTGCAATGTTGCAAAACATTGTGCCTCTCAGAAGGGCATGAGTATAAATTATTCATGGTACAGGCTTTAAAGAGTGGGATGTAAACAATATGGCAGTCACTTCAGATTTCCAGACTTCTCTGCCTGGAAACGGAAACACTTCTGGGCTTTCTGTTGCTGCTCTCTGGCATGGGTTGGATTGCCTTCACTTGGGTGTAGGCACAGCCACCCCAAGGAGAAGTAGCAGCAATCAACAGAAAGGCACTGGTCAAGGCATTAGCAAGCTATAGAAACATGCTTTCCTTCTGAGAATTAAAAGACAAGAGAATAAGAAAACAGCTTTCCCCCCATTCCACTGCCACATTCCCATGTTGGAAGGCAGGCTCTCTGCTGGCTTTTGACTGCCATAGGTTTTCTTGATGATTTTTACACTGGAATAGGCTCCCCAGGGAGGTGGTTGAGTCACCATCCTTGGACATGTTTAAAACCCGTTTGGATGTGGTGCTCAGGGACATGATTTAGCGGAGGGTTGTTAGAGTTAGGGTAATATGGTTAGGTTGTGGTTGGACTCGATGATCTTTAAGGTCTTTTCCAACCTGAGTGATTCTATGATTCTATGATTTCACAGCTGCCTGATGTTGCAGAGCAATTTCCAGCCTCCTGCAGGATGCTCTACACTTCTGCAGCTGTGACTGTGAAGATTGTGGCCATATGTTTGAGGACTAATCTCTTCCAAAGAGCTGAGTTGCAAAGAGACAACAGGCAGTTTTAATGGTGGGCATATTTCTGGTAGGTGCTTGGATGATGTGTTGGGAGCAAAAAAGATCAAGGAGTCAAGTTGATGGAGCACGTTGGAGGTGGGGAAAAAGAGAAAAAACTGAAATTGAAATACTTCCACTTCAGAAGTTTTTTGGCTGTATTTGTAACAAAACGAAATTCAGATCAGAGAAAGCAGCTACATCCTTGAAACAACCCCCATTCTGCCTGCTTGCTGAGCTACCCAGACTGATTTGCTGCAGGCTTGAGATGTCTTCTCATTTTGAAGAAAAAGCACTGCCATGGCTTGGGAAATGTGAGCGAGTCTGACTTTGGTTATGGAAAAGCTACTAGGCAGAAGCATGAAAAGCTTGCTGGTAAATCATTTACAAGAAAATATCTTGCTCAGCATGGGGTTTTCAATGAGGGGGTCATATTTAATGACCTGCTTCAAATGTTATTATAAATCATTACTTCCTCACCCTCTAAATCATAGCTGCCTAATGCTCCGTATGCTGTCCCATTAGAAGTGCCACTAACCTATGAACATGTTGGAGTTTGGAGCCATGTGGCCCCATGGGATGGTGGGAGATGCAGAAACATGAGGAGCCATCAGGCATCCCGGGGACCATGCCTGTCCCTCACTCAGCTCCTGTGTTTTCATAGCACTGGCTGCCTCTGCACAACATAAGGCCTTTGGGAGCATTTTGATAACTAGTCCTGAGTAACCTAAATGAAAGCATGTCCCTGCTGCAGAAACAAGAACAGTTTTCAGGAGGATAAAGAGGGCAAGTGTTCAGCCTAGATTGAATGATGTCTTTGAGTTATGCAGGGAAACTTCTTCCAAACTGCATAATAAACCTCATGCCTGCCTGGGATGGTCAGCAGGGCTTCACTGTAAACTGCTCCAGAGCCACCTGTGGTTAAACCTCTAAATCCCCTTCAGGTGTTGCACAGTCTGCAATAGCTAGAGGAATACCAGTGATGGCAGCTCATGGTACACTAGTGCCTGGCCAGACAGATGTCTGTGTATGGAGGGGAAGCTCCCTTCCCATTCAGAATAAGCATCTCACCTTTGAAGGACAACAGCCAATGCTAACACAAGGGAATGTAAGTCCCACATCCAGTTCTTGATGGAGATTCAACCTTGTGCTGGAAGGAGGCTGTGGGCTGCTTTCATCTGTTTATTTTACACAGAGAATTAGGGAAGAAAAATCTCAGGTCTGTCTGTGGAACCACTGACTCCTCAGAGAAGTGCCTTTTTTCTGTCTTTAGATGATGACTTAAAAAATATATCTCTGTGTATCACATATTCTTCTATGCCTATGTCACAGTCAGCAGTTCCATAGGTCGTTTAGAAAGATTTCATATGAATATGCAAGTGAAAGAGGAATATCCTCTGATGGATGTGTTTAATATAATAGTACTTTTACACTTTAAAAAAATAAGATGAAATCTTTAACATTATCTCTTCAGTCCATAGAGCGCATAAAAATAAAAGTCAAAGCCAATTTAGGGTTTTACTCTTTCTTAACAGAACGGTCTTAGCTGAGGAGAGAAAACAGGACTTATGGCTTTGAAGTAGACGGATAATTTTGGATTTGGGGTGAAAGTGGAGTAAGGAGCTGGGGAAGATAGCATGAATAGGAAAATACAAACAAAATTTTTAGCAGTGTCGCAACTACCATAAATATAGTTGTGACAGAATGTAGAGACCAGCAAGGGACATACCCTGGCTGGGCTGTCCTATCCCCTGCACGCAAACCAAGACTGGTGTTTGCCAAGGCTTTCTGTGTACATCATAATGTTGTGTATTTTCCTGAATCTCTTTTTATTATTATTCTTTCCCCTGCACACAAATAAGATTTTAATTTTAGAAGCTGTTCTGGTAGTCTTTTGTGGGCAGTTTGGAGGAGGGGAGATGAGTGTTGGTTGAGTATTTTGGTTTCTCTGTACAAATGCAGGGAAGTTTGAGCTCAGCTCAAACACTGGGCAGGTGTCACAAGCCTGGTTTGCATTCAGCTTTCCAGGGCTTTATTGAGAAGAGGATGTCTGAAGTCACTGCACGTGGGTGAGCACAGAGCTCATACAGTTTATACAGGTAATGTCCACATCAGTGCAATTCACACAAATCTGCCTGACCATGCTTCCTTCTCCACACCACACCAGACCCGCTTGCACGCCTATTGCTCTATTGCCTCCAGAAAGTGGTTTAGCAGCCCTTGGTCACTTCCCTCAACTACAGTCAGACAAGAAGGCTCCTAGCAACAGCTTCTAGAGGGCTATGGCTCTGTGTAAGACAAAGCTGTAAGAGCAGAAAACAACAGGTGTTGCAGAAATGCTTAGTCATGCCTTGAACCAGTGATGGAGCACCTGGCAGGAAGGCAGGGCCAACCCAGGGGAGCACAGGTGCATGTAACGAGCCAGCATCCACCCCTTCCCAGACTTCATTTAAGGGATGGCAGTGGAGGTAATGGTAGTTCTCTGGAGATTCTTTTATCCCTGAAGTCTTCTGAATGTAAGTAGCTTTTTTATTTTATTTCTGTGCCCGTGTAGTTGTGTTTGAGCAAATCCTTACTTGCTGCAGCCTGCTCTCTTGTTCATCTGCTGTCGTTGTTCTGCTTTCTATTGTGTTATGGTAGGCAGTTGTCTTTTTTTTTTTTTTGCTTGTATATTTTGCAAGTTTGCGTGGGCTGGTATCTGCCTGGATAGTAGAGGAGCCTCACTAACCAAAGTAATTCGTACAAAGACTCAACTTACTGAATGTTGTACTTCTTGGATGTTGCTATGGGAGACTTGTCTAAAATAATGTTCTTTTGATGGGTTTAACTGTGTGGTGGAACAGATTACTGAACTAATCTTGCTAGTCCAGGCAGGGACCCGAGGCACCTGTGCTGAAATAGTACCAATGTTTGGTGCAATAGCACAGGCCTTCTCTGACTCCACTCCACTGAGCTGCACTGAAGTGCAAAAGACACCCCTGCCCACTCTGTTTGTTTGTTCAGTGCTCCTTCACCCCCTTTTTACTTACTGACACGAGACATTGGCTTGCCTGGCAACCTCTAATGACAGCTTATGGCTCACCACCCTCTACTAATTGTGCGGTGTTAAAAATACAAGTTTTTCTAAATGAGGAGCAGCAGTAAGTGAATGCAGGGAATGGTTCTTCTCCATAACGTGTTTACTTTGTCCCACACTGTTGTTTTGGAAGTTGCTGTTTTCATAGAAAATGAGTACAGAGCTTGGTAGGTCTAGCTTGTCTCTTTCTAAGTATGTTTTCTGGGGATCACCGTGCTGGCTGAAACACAGGCTGCTTCTTGTAGTGAAAGATGTGAACTCAGAACGAAGTTGCAAAACTTTGATTACAAGATACATGGAGGCCTTTCAATTAAAATTGGCCATGTGGCTGCAGGATGGTTATTACTGGTCAGACCCTTCCTGAAATGCTCAACAACTCCCATAGAGTGGTGTCAGGAGCTAAAATTACCAGCATTTCTGTGGGGTTTTTTAAAAGCCTTCTGTTCCACCAGCCACTGTATCAGCATTGGTCAATATTTTCTCATCTTGGTTCGCGGGAAAATAACAGGAAGAATCTTGAATGAGCTATTTGTAAACTGTACTATAATGCACATTCATCAGCTTCTGATGAGAGCATCTCACCTATAGCAAAGCTATGCTGGATGAGAGGAGCAAATGACTTTGTTTTCAGTTTGTACTTCGGTATGAACCTCAGATCCACACAGGATGCTCTGAGGACCCTTGGCAAACACTTAGTGAGCTGTGGTAGGAAAATACAAAGTGGGCTACAGTGTCATCGCTTTCTAGCTAGCCTTTTGTCGGGAACCCAAAATAGCTCAAACTCCAAACCGGTATAACTTTTGTGGGACAGAAATACAGCCTTTCTCTGCCGTGATCCTATGCCAGTGCCTTTTCTAGGAGCCTTGCTGCTCTTTCTGAGAAGAAATTTTTTCTAATATCCAACCTGAACCTGCCCTGGCACAACTTAAGGCCGTTCTCTCTCTTTGTTTTAACATATAGGTTTATGTGCCCCTGACTTCTATTTCCCTGTAAGTGTATAGTACCTGGTTTGTATTTGCTGTGGATACTGCAGAAAGATTAATCATATACTCCTATTTTCAGCTGATGTCTTTTTTATTGGTATGGTGGTCTTGTAACACTTCTAAAATACTTGAGAAGGGGTTTTTTTTTTTAGTAGAAGTAAATATTGACTTTCAGTGGAAATAGCCACTTTGGGTTGTTTGAAATTGAAAGTCCTTTGCAATGCTAAACTAATGGTGTATTTGAACTCTTCTAAATGGTTGTCTTAAATAACCATTGAGTGTTGCATCACTGTTGGGTAGTTCAATTTATATCCATCTTTAAAAGTAGTTTGCTTGTCTGTTCAGGTATGAGTTGGTTACACCAGCCAGTAATTGATGTTGTGCTTATAGGTTCTGTATTGGGTCCTGGACATGGCTGGGAACTCTGTAGCTGGGGATTCAGCTAGTGAGGGCCCTGCTGGGCTCTTGTGTTAATGCACTTCTAGATTTATCAAAGAGCAAATAAAAAAAAAAAAAGCAGCATTTGGCCATTGGCATGTTTTGTGCTTGCTATGTAGTTGTGTTGGGTTTCAAAAACCACCTAGAACAACTTGCTCACTCTTGCTGGAGAAAAACTTCTCCAACCCCAGGTGCACTTCTGCCAAAGTTAACTTGAAATAGATTTACAGCGGCTTTATGGACCTCCAGTCTGTAGTATCTTATCATGATGAGATGGAGAAGCATGGGTCGCTGCTGAGGTTTCATGCAGGAGATGGCTGTATGCAGTGCAGAGTGCAGCGTCGTGGTTCTAGGTCACTAATGAGGACTGCTTATTAACATTGATTTTGGGGAGTAAGGGATCCAAAACAGGTGACAGGCTCTTCCCAAAGTCCTGCTGCCTGCCCCACTGCCTTGCTGGCACATGACTGGGGAAGGTGTGAAATCCCATTGCTTCCTGGAGACAGGCAGGGCAGTATGCCAGAGCACTTGTGTCCAGAGACCAAAAGCTACACTATTTTCAGTTTGGGCATGAGGCTTGTCATGTCCTAGCATAGTGTGAGCAGAAACTATTTGCCTCACAGAATACAATTAAGCATGTATGGCCACATGTAAATTATTTGAGGAACAAGATGCCCTTCTCCAGACAGTTTTCTCAAGATGACTTCATAGGAAAGTTGTATTTCTTCATGTCTGGCTCTTGAACATTGTTTTTCAGTTGCATGGTACTTTCTGTAATAAGCAATGAAAATTCAGGCACAAGGATATAGTGTGTGTTTGTTCCATGAAGTTAGGACCATGTTGATATTTTGTGGAAAAAAAATGAAAAGCTCATTTAATACCAGTCCAGCTATTTATACCTCTTGCACAAACTTAAACATAACAAAAAAATGCAACATAACTCATGAAGCAAAGGAGCGTCTTTGCCAAGTGTAATATTTGTATTTGGAAACATGGTCTATATTGTATGAAGCAGTAGCCTTCTAACTGCCTCCAAGGTTTCTTTTGGCTGATGTTTATCCAAACAGCCTTGCTCTTCATTCATTTTAATCGCTGAGAGGGAGCTGAGTGTTTTTACACTGGGAGACTGGCAAAGCTCAGTCTCGGCTCTTTCGGCTGGCGCCGAATGCCCTCCTCTGCTTGCCAGAGTGCGGCAAGCCTCACCGCATGCCAGCAGTGGGCTGACATGCACAGCCCTGATGCATAAGTGCCTGCCTGCTCTGTTCTGCTGCTGTTCAGTCACACTCCAAAGTTTTGTGTGCTGAAATCTCTATTCTGCTTTTGGTTTTGCCCTGTGCGTCCTGTAGATCTTGCACAATTGAAAGAAGAGAGCCATGGCACCTTCGTTTAGCTGAGGCAATGCCCTTTGCTGTCATGTCCGTGTATAACTTGAGCAAAACTGCTGGGTGTGGGAAAAGTGCTTGCACTGGTGCCATCAGGGAGGGGAGGAATTTGGAAAGTTTAGAAGTTTGGAAAGTTTGCAACTCAGAAACGTCCACCGGCCTCTGCACTGGAAACAGTAGTAGTCAGCTAGAAGATGGGAAACACGTCATCTTTGGCTGATGTGGTAAAATGTGGGCACTTTGTAAGTGAAGCTGGTGTCTTTGTCACTTTATTCCCCTCAAAGAGAGGTTAGCAAATATTCAGTTCCATTTTTCCTCCTCAAGCTCTTCTAAAAATAATATTATTATTAAAGATTGTAGATGTATGGTTGTCCAGACTGCAAGACTACATTTAAGCCTTACTTTGTTAAGCTTAATTCACTCAGACCTATATATGAAGTTAAGCATGTTCATAAGAGATTGCAGGGCAAGCTCTTCAAATCCTTGCCCTGAAGAGCTGAAGATGTCAGCATGTATTTCAAGGGGCCTCTTAAACACAAAATATCAGAAGTTCTGGAAATGGTACAGTTAGGAATAAGGTACGGTTGCAACAAAGCACTGGGGAAGACATGAGTCATTCATATACGAGTCAGAGGCTTAATGATAATGCAGCCTTTGGAAGAAACAAAGACTAAGCCGCATTTCTCTACTTTCCCTATCTGTCAGTTATATGGCACACTGCTATGGGCCTTGCTGAACCTGACACTATCACAGCAGCTATTTCTGCATGTGGGTGAGTTGTTCCTGAAAAATGCAGTTGGCACAGACCACTCTTATTTTTCAGGCAAGGAATGCAGGTCTTCCCGTTCCACGTATTTTTTCTTCAATGAACGTAGTTATTGTTTTCACTGAGGAAAATCCTCTGTCTGCTAAAATACCAAAATATATTTTTCTATATATAGATATATTTTAGAACAAGAAAGCTATATAGTCAATGGAGTCATAACAAAATCTGGCAGGACTGGAAGCAAGAAAATAGAAGCAAGCGTTCTGATTTGTCTCTAAAGTTAGAGCTATTGTTCATCTGAGCAACTTTTTTATGTATGGAATGAAGGCAGAGAACTGTGTTTTGGGGGAAAGCCACACTGTGTATAAGTGCAAAGGAATCCTGCCACAGCTTTGCTATGAATTATATGTTGTCTGAAGGATTTAACAATATCACAGAGTTCATCAAGAACAGGAACACTCATTTTCCTATCTTTTTCTGCCAGCAAAATGAACAAGCGATTTAGGTTCCTTAAAGAAAACCCATCTGGTAGCTGTGCCAGCTCTGTCTTCCTCATGGTCGTGTGCATTTGCTTTGTTCCTGAGTCCCACATGGATTTCTGAAAATGGCACAGGGATGCCAAAATGCATCTGAAGACACACATCATCAGTATGCACAAATTGTAAAGAATGCACTGCCTGGAGTGATGGGTGATTTCATCAAAAGTGACTTTCCAGCTACGCTGAAACCTTTCATGTCTCTTGTGCAATCTGCAATGCTAAAGCAAACAATTTGAGTGCCAGATTGTCATAAGTATCTGAATACTTCAACTTATTAAAGGGCCACAATCTTATCAAATCAGAGAAAATATGAAATCTCAAAAACAAATTAAGCTGCTGTAAATACGCCCAAGTAGATATAATCAATTTCTCTCTCCCTCCAAAATAAACAAATAAATCAATCAGCAGACTTCTAAACCTATCAAATATTTTTAATTAAAGCACTGAGGCGCACCTGCCAAACTTTTGGGTTTCTGTAGCCCTTGGGCAACATTCTCCTTGTGCAATGTTGTGTTTCTTGTGGAGCTTTTTCCACATCTCACCTGGAACAGAGCAAAGAGAATTGGGGTTTCTGATGGGGCCTCATAGTACTATTACCTAACTTCTAACAGTTAAGGGAAGTTCTCAAAAGGGCAGGGTGACAGCAGGGAGATGTGCTCGTTGAAACTGAAATGCATGCTGGGAGTCTGGAGCAGCTGTGAGCGGGGCCAAAAACACAAGTGTACGTTTGTGGAAGTTTGAACATTACAATTCATGGAAAATGAGAAGTGAGAGAGCAAGTAACAGCCTTCAGCTGCATAGAGCATGTGTGCAAGGAAGAAGGGAAGGTGTTGCTCTCTGGGTCCATTACTGTAGAAAAGGGTGCACAGCCTTTGAAGTAGAAAGGAAGAAGGGTCATGCAAAAACCTACCAGAGAAGAAGATAGCTTGCTCAGGTGTGGAGCAAGCCCTACATCAGTGGAAGATTCTCAAAATATGTAGAGCAAATCTCTGCCAGAAGCGTTCTCTTTGACCAGCTCTAAGGCAGGACGATGGACTGGACTCCCTCATGAAGACTGCTGCAGCCTGATTTTCCTCTCATTGGCAGCACTGCTGACTGCTATAGCTGTGCCTTCTGTAGCATGTAGGAACAGATGACGTGTCAATGCAGAGTTCTGGATGTGGTGCCTGCATTTTTCCCCTTCTCCTTTTCCAGGCTTCGGGAACAATCTTACATACTCATCAAGTTTCAAAACAACAAGTTAAAGTAGGTCACATCATAACTTTACCAGCTGATTTATTTCAAGAGTAAACCAGTGATGAATTCCATACAGTCTCTTGTCTCTTTCAGTAAAGGCACGGTTGATTTTTTTTTATTTTTTTTTTGGTGTTATAAGGTCAGTATTTTTGTGGCACTTTTCTTCAACTTAAAAGGAGTCTTATATGAAGATGCTTCTGTTGCTTTCTTTTTATGTTTTTCTTTTTTTTAAATGCATCAAGAAGGTTTTTGTGTTCAAAGGCAGTGCTTGCATTCTCCTAGAAACTGTTTTTTTTCTTTTTTTCTTGCTATGGATTTCAGCTGGATCAGCTTCCTGACTTGAATCACTGTATTGACACCAGGGTAGATGCGAGGGCTGACAGGAGCACAGCAGTGAGCACATCTGGCTGGAGGCAGGGGGTGAGGACATGAGACAGGCTGGGTAGGGAGAACAAAGCACATCTGACCCCTGGGCACCTTTCTGAGGACCTACCTATACCACCAGAGTTGCTCACAGCTGTTGGGTAGGAACACATGAGCAATGGCAGTGTACAGACATGGCTGTCCCCAAAGCTGATTTTAATCCATAGCTTTTGTTTTCACTCCAGACCCTGCAGGGACTTGAGCAGGTTCTCCTGCAGGATCAAGACATTTCTGCTGCCTTAGCAGCATCACCTGCAGGTGGTTTTTTTTTGTTTTTTTTTTTTTTTGCCCCCCCCTCTCCTCTCCCCGTTGCTCTCCACAGGCAGCCTCTTTTTTTTTTCTTCAAACAAAAGCCCATTGCTCAGGTCTGATGCAGAAGAGAGTCTGGATCTGGTCCTAGCACAAGGCTTCTCACTCCACTGCTGGCTCCTGGGGCTGGGCGGGTGTTTGGTCCTGGCTAAGGCTTTGCAATCTGATGAGCAGGGGATGAGGAGAGAAAAATGTAGTGCAGTTTATGCCAGGACGTGCTGCATGTATTTTTTTTTTTTTTGCATCCCGCAGTTGGTATTGTTTGCAGTCTATTAGTGAAGGCATGCTGTGCCAGCAGCTTTGTTGGTGGAGCTTTGGAGATGCTTCTCCCTCTTCTGCTCACTTCCTCAATTTCCCTTATATCTATTAGAAAGGGCTGGAGGACAGGGGCAGTGAAAAGAGTTAGGCTTTGATGTGGCCAGTAAGGCTACTGTGGCATCTAGATTGGACTTGCTGCTCCCCTCTTCTTGGCTGCATCCTGGATGGCAATGGAGGAAACTTTGTAGCTGGTGTCGCAGAGGTGGTGTTCCGCTGCTGGGCCTGTACTCGCTGCTTGCCTGAGTGCTCTGTGGCAGGTTGCAGGCTGTCTGCCTCAGCCCATCTGGGTAGGACAGGATGTGATGGAGCAGGGCTGTACCACTGTGGGCCCATCTGCCCACCTGTGCCCCTCAGAAGGGCTTTGGCAGACACAAGCAAATCTCCATGAAGAAAATGTGTAAGCTTGCTTATGATGAAAGCAAAAAGGACACACAACTGGCGTTGTGACGCATCCTGTTGGCAGTGATTGAATTTAATGAACTGAAGGCTGAGATTTCACCCCACAGAAAACAAAGCCCTCCTGGATGCAGGACTCTGAATCATCAAGCCGCCCTGTGAGTAGTGCATTCCTGAGAGCCACCTAGAGCAGATGCTTGTGCAGGCTTCATGCACCTGCCAGTTTGCGCTCAAGGAATGGGGCGCCTATATGGGTGCTACTTTGAGGCTCAGAGGGTTTTTAATACAGGCACAGGCTTTGCCTTGGACAATGTGGCAGCTGCTCAGTTTTGGTCTGAAGTGATGGTGGAAATGAGATATCATCACTGAAATCTTAGAAAATATCAGCATCAAAAACGCTAGTACAGCTTGTGTGTTTAGAACTGAACTGGATGTCTATGGGAAAAGTGATTTAGAGTCAGTTCCCAGTTTTGCCACAACCCTTCTTTCCTTTCCTGACTTTGGGCAAGTTAATTTTCTTGGTACCATCACATGCACGAAGATGATATGAATTTTCGCTCTTTAAAGCTATGGAGATATTCAGCTTATGGTCATTTATAGTAACTGGAACTCTTGATGTGTTTCTTAGAAGCTTTGCACTGTGGCATATAAATGTGCTGAGGCTAGAGGGTGTGACAAACAGTACTGGGTCTGGTTGTGCTCCTGCTGCCCATGCCTGCCAGTCCCCCTGTAGGTGTGTAGGAGCTGGCTGTATTGCTTGCAAAAAGCATCAGCTGATACCTGGTTGTGTTTTTAACTTAGCGCTCATGTGAGACAGGCTGTACACACAGACAGGCACTAGGTCCATCCCCGCTTTGTCTGGAAATTACGCCCATGGTGGAGGAATGCTCTCGGGAAGGGGTTGTATGAGCTTTGCTTTATGGGGGTAGTTAAGCTTGCATCCCATAGTCCCCTGGAGCCCTTCGGTTATGTGCCAATAATCTAATGAAGTTTGCATTACCATTGCCTACAGTTATATGCAAGTGCATGGAAATACTCAAAGCCTCACCCATATGTGTTTGTGTGGGATCACTGAGAGGCAGCACAGCCTTTATGTTTGCCTAGGCTTTGAGCTCTTTGTCTAACAGCGCCAATTACAACTGGTTTTTGCAATAGGATTGCCTGTCCATGGGAACAGAACTGTCCTTGAGAATGGAGCCATTTGATGGTCCCAGTTAGCTATGGTCCAGTGAGCAATGGCCCCAAGACAGCTGATGCTGTCTCCTTGCCCTGGTGAATATCTGAAATAGTGGTGTGGGGTGATAAAGGAGCTGCAGTTGCCCATCTCAGCCCCCTGGTTCAACACGTACAAAGCATTTCATTGGCCATTCCCTGCTTTTTCTCCCAGGATTAAACCATCTATCCTTCCTTCCTGACTTACTGTCTTTGCTGGGGAATCATTAAGCATGGGCATGCAGATGAGGTGCTGCAGACCCAGGTGGAGACCTGGAGGGCTTTGTGCTGATGTCTGCCTCAGGAGGGGACCAGGAAGGCCAAGTACCAGTACACTGCTTTAGTTCTGTTACAGGCTCCTTCATGACTATCAACAACTCTAAAACTGCCATTTCCAGTTCTTTGCTTCCTAAACCATTTGCTTTGCAAAACTGTTGCTGAGTTTGATTCACAAAAGTGCTCTGAGGCCTTGGGTGTGAAATACTATGACAAAAGAAGGCATTCCAAGTCTTCATTACGTTGCACATTTTAAATAACGGAAAATTGGTCTAAAATACAATAAAATTAGCATAAAAAGGAATGTTTTCCAATTGCCTGTCAGGATCCCTTCATTCTCATAACTCTTTTCGTGTGAAGCAATGAGTGTAATGCTTGTTGATAGTTGTTTGTTCCCTTGTTGTCTTGAAGTTGCTGGAAGCAATTTACAAGTTACTCTTGCTCAACATCTAGGAAAAGAAGGGAATGGAAAATGTTTACTTGCTTCTTGTTGGTAAAGAGTTCAGTTCCCGAAACAGCAGAGTGGAATAAAGATGAATCAATCCTTGCTGTTGACTTCAGAGGTTGAGGGCCCTGTCCCATGCTGCTCATGCTTGCTGATGTGGAGCAGAGGTGTAGATGTCAAGCACCTCTGTGCCCATGGCTGCATCAGTGTGTTGCAATGTCTCTGTGACATTCCCACTAAAGGAGAAAGTTTTTTATGGAAAAAGGACAGGATCGTTTACCATGTCATACTATGTGTAGGTGCCAAGTATCCTTCCTGTCAGTGTGTGGTATGGTCCACCTGACCTGTTCCTGCACTGGCTGTGCCACCAGTCCTTTACTGCCAGAACCACCATTTTGCTCACTTCGTGCAAATCTGGATTTTAGAATCATAGAATCATTAAGGTTGGAAAAGATCCCTAAGATAATCATGTCCAACCACCAACCCATCCCTATCATGCCCAGTAAACCATGTCCCTCAGTGCCATAACTACATGTTTCTTGAAAACCTCCAGGGTGATTTCTCCACCACTTCCCTGGGCAGCCTGCTCCAACACTTGACCACTCTTTCAGAAAAGAAATTTTTCCTAATATCCAGCCTGGACCTCCTCTGGCATGACTTAAGGCCACTCCTCATCCTATCCCTGTTACCTGGGAAAAGAGGCAGACCCCTCACCTTGCTCCACCCTCTTTCCAGGCAGTTGTAGAGAGTGATAAGGTCTCCCCGAACCTCCTCTTCTCCTGACTGGACAATTTCAGTTCACTCAGCTGCTACCCATGAGACAGCTTCATTGTCCTTCTCTGGACATGCTCCAGGGTCTCAATGTCTTACTTGTAGTGAGGAGCCCTACACTGAACACAGTACTCAAGGTGTGCCCTCACCAGGGCTGAGTACAGAGGGATGATCACCTTCCTGCTCCTGCTGGCTGCGCTATTTCTGTTACAAGCCAGGATGCCATTTTGGCCTTCTTGGCCACCTGGGCACACTGCTTGCTATGTTCAGTTGTCTGTCAGCTAACACCCCCAGATTTCTTTACTCCACGCAGCTTTCCAGCCGCTCTGCCCAAAGCCTGTAGCTTTGAATGGGGTTGTTGTGACCAAAGTGCAGGACTCGGCACTCGGTCTTATTGGAGCTCATACAACTGGCCTCAGCCCATTGATCCAGCCTATCCACATCCCTCTGTATGGCCTTTCTACCCTCAAGCAGATGAAAACTTCCTCCCAGCTGTGTGTCATCAAAGACAGTGTGCAAATATTTTTGATCAGTCAGGGTTTGTTTTCACACATTACTTTCTTGTATGCACGTTTCTTTATTGAACGAGTGCTGGCATTTGGAGGGAGTTAAACTACACTCTCCTTTTTTGACTTGCCCAGGGACTATGCTCCTCTCAGCACAGAGAACAACCCGTGATGCTCTTTCTGACTTCCTGCAGATAGTCTAATTAAATGAAGCAGCGCTGTGCTCCATTTGGTAAGAAGATGCATTCTTAGCTAAATTTACCTAATGTTTTCCCGATTTGTATGGATTTTGCTCTTTTTTTCCCCCTTGAGCTGGACAACAATGCGGTCTTAGTCCAACAATCAAACATGAGAGAGAGCCCATGTGTATAAAGTGCCCTCTTTGTGCTGGAATTCAGCCAAAAGAGACAAACTATCTTCAGCGCGAGATCTGGTAAAGCCTATTCCCACAAAAAAAAAAAAACAAAAAAAAAAAAAAACCTGGCATGAGAGGTGTCTCAGGATAAGTCAGGGCAATGCAGCAGCTGTTCTGGTGGTACTGATCTGCGCTGTCAGAGAGCTCACGGATGCGATGTGCAAAGCTGACACAGTGGCAAGGTAGTGGTAGGGCAAGAGGCTGCTACTTGTCCCTCATGTGAGCAGCAAACAGGATGATGTAGTGTCTTTTGGAGCAGTTTTCCAGACAAGGCCCTGGCTCATTACAGCAGTATTCACTGAGTGCGGCCGCTGGCTTTACCTGAAAAACGGGCTGTGGGCAGAGAAGCAGGGAGTACTGGTGCAGAGAGCAGCTCATGGCGCCCTTGGGCGTGTGGATGTCCTTCAGCTGCCTGTGTGGTGATGGCGGCTGCTGCTGTTTCCCTTCTTTGCCTCATCAACAGGTGATGAGCTTCTCTGGGGTCTCTGGCTCTGATGATGCTGTAGAGCAGCTACATGCCTACTTGCAAGCTGGGGAGAATTTTGCAAGAGGAGTTATTTTGGAGAAACAGTTGGGAGGAAGTTGTCTTGGGAGGAAAAATCTCCTGCTTTCTATCAGTTTTGCTCTTTCCTTTTTAAGCTCTGGTTAAAGAGGCTTCTGCAGCTCACAGCCTGGAATTGTTGGATGGGCTCCCTGGCCTTGCTGATCACTCCTTGTGCAGATGGATTAGCTGCTCTTATCTCCTTTTTAACACAGACTGTTAGTCTCTCAGCAAATTCTGACATTTAACACATGTAGTGTTGCTTGCCCAGGCTTAGAAAGGAAATATTCAAGCTAGAGCCACCCGCAATTTGTTTTGTTAGATTTGGCTGACCTAACCTGTACCATATAGTGATCACTTCTAGAAGGTAACATTCTGAATCCCGTATAAATTGTGCATTTTAGTGAATGAAAGTCTTCTCTTTGTGGCTAAAATCTCTCCCACAACCTTTGTGTGATAGAGAGCAACTATGGAAAGTATGTATGGTTCCTTAAACTGATAGAAAATTAGCGCAGTCACAAAAGGCACACGTGGCTTTAGCACTGCTGCTGAGAAGGAAAAAGGAAGAAAGCCGTTGCTCAGTAAGGAAAAGGCATGGCTGAAGAATGGCTTCTTCCTGGGGAAGCTCCCCCTCATGCAAAAAAGCCCCATTCCCTGAACACCCCAAGGGAAGGAGGGCTCTTCTGAAGGTCTGTTCCTGCAGATGCTGCAACAAACCGCTATAAAGTGCGTGGCTAGAGGATATCCTAAATACATTTACATTCATATAAAAATACACGCGCGTGTTTGTACTATTTATGAAATATGAAGCTAGTGGTTTCTAGCCAACCCCTTAATTTGTCTGGAACAGCGCAGGCATAATGGAAACTGCCTACACATTTTTCCATTAAAAGTTACAAAAGGGAAAAGAAGGAGAAACTGGTGATAGAAAAACACATGCTCTGTCAGCTGTCACATCAGTGCCTTGCAGCCAGGCAGCACTGCACTCACACTGGTTTATGGGCAACTTGTCCTCCTTATGCTGGTGCTTACTGCTGGTCTCCCCCTGCAAGTGCACTCCTGCCCTGGTGCTCTGAATGTGGGCAGGGGAAGGGATGTGGTTGTGCTTGCACAGGTGCAGGGTGAGGTCGGAGCTCATTCTCCTCTGCTTTGTGCTTTCCTCTGTGATTAGAAAGGGAGAACCTGGCTGTGCCATTGCCCCTCACATGAGGCAAGAACCTTTTCTGCTGTTGTCCCACTGCTATTCCAGTCACAGCTGTGACAAAGACCCAAAGCTTTATCCAGCCCTGGGCAGCAGGAGCCACCTTGCCCATAAAACAGTCAGGAGGGGATCACTGCTGGGGATGCAAAAGTGACAGAATCGTTGCTGGTGTCAGCAGGCCCCACTTAGGAGAAGTGTCAGGTGCATCGGTTATTCATTGAAACCAACCCTATAATCACAATGAAAAGGCTATGAATGGAAAAGGCGGTCTTATGAACTCACTGGCATTTTTCTAAAGAATGTGTTGTGTTGACAGTGCAAACCATTCTGCACAGCAGGGGGGAAAATGCAGCTGGTAAGAAATGCAGAACTGCAGGGATCTGTGAATGTGTGTGTGTGTTTTTGTTTTTTGCTATATTGTCTTATAACCCATATGCATCGCTGCGGGTTATGTTAGTGGAATTTTGCTGTTCAGCAGCTGTTTGGGCAATGTGGAGGCAGGCCTGCTCATCCTTTTAACCATCAAAGGTACATGCTCGATCCATTTATGGCCGCCCCAAGGCACTGCGCCACACATCTTTCTCAGCAGCAGTGCCAGCTTCAGGCACTCCTGCCAGCTTGGCTCTGAGGCCATGCAGTGATCTTTCTGTTGGTAGATAGCATTACAAGCAATGAGGATAACTTGCTTTTTTCCTCTTAGTGCACCAACAGCTGTGCTGGCTCAAGGGAAAGGTAGCACAGAGGAACGAGCAGCTAGAAGGAGATAATACCTTGCTCTGATTTTTTCTGAGGAGAAATAGGTAAATGGAACTGCTCGGATATAGCAAAGTGATGTAAAATGTGTACATTAAGCTTCTTTTTTGGGATGGCCACCTTAGAAGCCATGAAGATTTCTCACTGATACCATAAGCCTTGTGTAGTTCAGCTTGTTTCAATTCCCCTCCTGTCTTTGGTTGGGCCTTCAAACATGGTTGCTCTGTGCTATGTCAGAAACATGACAGCAGCTTCTGCTAACTACTGGCCTGTACCTGGAAATGGGTGACCGCGAAGCCTTCCTAAGGTCTTTTTTCAATGTGGAATTCAGGAGACGGAGCCAAATTTGGCCACGATATCTCCAGCACTTTGCTAAATTCTACTGTTTGAAGTCATTCCAGGTACAGTGTCAGTTGTTGGACAGGAAATTAAGAGGAAAAAATTGGAAAAGGAAAAAGCAGCCCTGTCCTGAAGGGATGCAATTTATTACAAAATAGTACTAGCTTTGTTTTTAATGAAGACTATTGCTTAAGACTGCAGAAGTGTGATTCCTCTCTTGATCTGTGCTCCAAGACTAATGCTTAAAAAAAAAAAAACTGGTATGTCCTTATCAGTGGTTTCAGCTCCTTTAGTGTTTCCAGCCTTGGCAAAATGGGAGTGGGAAGACTCGAAACGTTGTGCGTCATTTCACTTACTAGAATAATTTGTTCTCTTCCTTGACACTTTATTTGTCATGTTTGGTTTCAATGGTACAGTAACATCTCTCAATAGCACCATGATTTACTAATCTCTACAACGCAGGGATGTTTTATATTTCAAGAATTGTGACTGTCCTCTCATTGCCCTTCCAGAGAAATCTGAGCCTGTTGTTCCCCCACACAGTTAAGTGAACTAAAAAAGCAGGGCCTTTACCCCCATGTTACAGAAAATACCTGCCTAGCAAGTGGCTGATCCTGGAGTTGCTTTTGCTTTTCATCCATCTGCTATCAATTTAACTGCCTCAGTTAGCTAAGGGCTCCTTCATACATCCTTGCAAGAATTTAGAAAACGTGGTTCCTATAAAAAATTAAGGGGCAATCCCCATGTTTACCCTCTTGCTCAACTTGCCATGTTGCATTGCTACCAGTTAGTGCTAGAACATAGCCGTGCTAGCCGTGCCTCCCTGGATCTCCAGCTTGAGCCTGTGTGGGGGGAGATCTGATGGCTTGGCCAAGATTGCCAGCTGGTGTAGTTACCTCAGCACCTTAGTTGTTGTGTATGTGCAGTAGCTTTGCCTGGGCTGCTGTGTTTCTGGATATCTGGAGCATAAATGCAGTGCTGTGGCTTTGTAGCTTGCCCAAGTAGATCTGGCAGACTGGGAGTAGCTTTGCAGCACACATCCTGCACCTTTGGTCAGAGTTGGTGTTTGAGGCCTGGGCTGCTTTCCAGCCCTCTAAGTTGTGACACCTGGGCAGATGGCCACCATGCTGATGCTTCCCACACTTAGCAGACTTCTTACATGTAAGGTAATGCTGGGAGGAGATGCATGTGTCTGTCCAGGAAGTTGCAATCAGCCTGCATCTGAAAGGCCAGTGGAACTAGGGCAGAGATTTACGGGATGTATGTGTATGTCCACATATGTAGAGAGAGGGGTTGTCTTTTGTGGCTGCCTTGAGTCTTTTAGCTAGACTAATGCAAGATTGGCTTTACTGCTATGTGTGGTTTCACATGCAGAGCACATATGGGCATCAGACCACA
Organism: Pavo muticus; assembly: GCA_016647715.1. Taxonomy (NCBI): domain Eukaryota; kingdom Metazoa; phylum Chordata; class Aves; order Galliformes; family Phasianidae; genus Pavo; species Pavo muticus. The sequence goes on along the minus strand of JACDJE010000279.1, from coordinate 618,579 downwards.
CAATCCGAAAATACACATCTCTCTAGTGACATTTAGCCTTAGTTTTCCAAATGACAGCATTAGTGACGTGCAGCAAGACAGACTTTTATGGGATGGAACTGTAAATATTTATTTACCCATGGTGTAATTTTTATCTTCCACAGAAATGCAGGTATCAGCCACTTCTTTACAGGGTCATGTATATAAACGTGCTTTATAAAAAGTAAATCTTTGCCTAACAACAGTCATTCTTGGTGATCGCGTTCCATCTACTGAAGCCTTTCATGTTAGAGACACATCCCATATGTGAGCTATTGTTATAATTCAATAAATACTTTACAAAAATAATGCTAGCTTTTTTTTGGGGAAAAAAAAAGTAGTTTTAACTCACCATAGTCACTCCCAGACAGCTTCATGAAGGAACAGCTTCTTTTGTAGGATACTGTGCCCTCAGCGTATGATAAAGAGGGGAGAAAAAGGCTAGGTGCAAGCTCTATCTATCTGAGGGAACTTAGAAATGTGTATTCCCCTTTTCCTATCGTTGAAAAAATAAACGCTCTTTATATTAAATATTGGGCTTCACTCCTCCAGTGACCACTCCTCCAGTGACCTATAGCATGCTTAGCTTACAAGTAGCTGCCCTGAAGATCTGCTCCCCAGCATAAGACACTGGCCCTGCCAGCTGTAGTTATGTATCTGGAGCTGTGGCAACTCCTGGAGAACCGCTGCCCCGGGACTGATTCTGGTTCACAGGAAAACCACGACTTTCCCTTGCTGCAGGCCTGCCCTAGGTGGATAGTGAGGACCTGGCCTGGAAGGTAACAATTCCAGTTGCTAGTGAGAGTTTGGTTTTTTTTTTTTTGAATTTACTACAACTTTCCTTTCTTTGACATGATTAGTCATGAAATCACTTATAGAGAAAACTAATGCTGTAGCTGCAGTAATCTTATAAACCATTCCCATATCAAAGAGTTCTTTTTTTTTTTTTTACCCCCATTGTTCCTAATAACTTTTAAATATGTGCCCTCTTCAGCTGGGGCCTTCATCCTGATGGTGATGGCAGCTGCAGCCCTACCTCCTGCTCCCCCATCTCATATGCTATAGTTGGTGAATAAAGCAAAATGCACATTATTAAATGAACGTTACTGTAGTATAAAATCTTACCGGGACAAGTTTTATGTATGTCTGTATGTAAAAATAGGTGTGTGTGAGATAGAGAGATATGTGCTTATAAATTACACACACTATGAAAAATAGTTATGTATTATATTACAACTATACACATTCATTAGAAAGAAACTGATCAGCCCCTGTCAAGGAGATGATGCAGCAGCAGTTATCAGTTCTTTGGCATCCAGGAAATGAATGCTATTTTCTGTCTGAAGAGGAGGAAAAGCTCTTCAGTATTCCCTTGCTTCTTGAAATTGCTTGTAGTAGTCTTCATCTGTAGGGTTTTCTGTACACTTCTGCCCATTGTTTGGAGGCCGTGCTTCATTGTACCGGCTCCAGTCACCTTTGCATATAATCCAGGGCAGAATGTCTACTTTGTAATGGAGTTCTGCTGAGAATTCGATGCTGATCAGGTTTGGTGTACCTGCGCCTTTCCCTCTGGTAATCAGCTGCATGTTATCATCATAGCAGCAGTGCTGAGCTGCCAGTGTTGTGCTCTCCAAAGAGAGCATGGAGCGGATGCAGTACCGTGCAGTAGGCTTATAGATCTCCAGTTTTTCCTTTGGACCACTTGCATCTTTCCAGCGAAAGTTTTTCCTCTTAATTCGATCATAGATGTCAGCAGTGCTGTATGCAACTTCTCTGGGGTAGGAGCACGGGCAGCTGGGAAGATCGTTGACCACTTTGTGCATGTATTTCTTCAAGAACTCACTTTTGCAGCTCATCCATCTTTCACAGCTATCGGTATCTGCTTAAGGGCAGGAAATGGAAAGCTTAGGATATGATGCAGCAGCCCAATTGATATGATCTGGTAACAAATGAGTAAAGCATTGCTGTTCAGCACTGGTGCTTTGCTTAAGAAACCAAGGGCAGTAGCAAAAGCTTGCTGCCTTGCCTGCAATGTGTTAAGGGGCTATTCTGCCCGATAAAGAAATCAAAGAGGTGACTGACTTCAAGGGTCTCAAGCAGTGCTATGCTGAGTTAAACTGGAATCAGAATATTAGAGAGGTGGGCTGAGGTTTAGATAGACCAGTATCAAGTCATGCCCTATAAAATTGCTTTAGCTTGTCCCACTGCAGAACACACCATTATAAAAGCTATTCAGGTGTGTAAAAGTTATTGCCATTTATTTTCAATGTGACAGTGGTATTTAAATTGCTTTTATAATATCTTCCATGCTAAACAGTGTTTGATTTTTGCTGTCCATTAGCATGGACACTCTCAGCTCTTTTCTGAACTAGGACAGAGACTCACAATTTTACAGTGAAAGAGGCACAAATTTGTTAAGAGAAGAAAGTCTGTGATGGAAGTGAGTAGGTCCATGTTGTAAACTCGAGCAAGATAAAAAGCATCAGTAAAAATGGTTGTTTATTACAATAAATTTAAAATGTTGGACTCGCAGTGAGAATCAAATTAGGAAAATCCAAATAAGTTTCTTATCTATTACTGGAAGATAGGCAGGGCCACTTACCAACTTCAAACAGTTTGGTAGCATTGAAGTCTTCACTCCCAGCGAGTAAGCTCACTTCTGTGGCTGCTGTCCGGAAGGTATCTTCAATCCCTATGGCAAACATGTTAATGGTGATGGTGTTTTCAGCTGTTTCCCTGGCACCTCCTTCTCCCCCCATTCTGAAACCTGCCTTGTTAGTCAAAGAAGCATTCTGAAGTTGTTGCTGGAGGGAGCATTCATTTAAAAGTATAATGAACAAGGACTCTGGCGTGTTACAAAACTAACTGCTGTTTTAAAGAATTAGCTTAACCCCAAGGTAAAAAGTTTTTAAAGTTTAGAATTTAGATTATATTTAAGCAGCAAACTGTTCAGTTTTGAACCTGGTGCAGGGATGGATGGGAGAACCAATGGATGGGAGAACCAATGTTTTCCTACTCTTTCTAGACCCAAGGCTTGCCAGCAGCTCCCAGTAATTCAGGTAGAACATTTGCACACACTGCACCTGGTCAGATTTATGTGACCAGCATTGTCTGAAAAGCACATAATACAAGTGCCTGACAAAATAAATACATGAGTCCTAACAGCAACTATAAAGCACTAGGGAAACAGCATTTGTGTCATGTCATAAATCACAGCAACACATCTGAAGGCAGGTGTATAAATTCATGTCTATACACAGGCAAACAGTTTTCAGGAAGTGCAAGGAGGAAAGATGCTATTACAAGAAGAATGGCACTTGGTCTATTCTAGTACTAGGACTTCAAATGTGCAAGTAGGCAAGGGATAAATAACCTCACCTATCAAGCCCATCCCCCCAGCTCCAGCAGCAATATCACAGCTATAGAAGCAATGGAATAAAAATATCAGGATCTTAAAAGATCAAGATCTTCCAGCAATCGTCAGCTAAGTGCCTGCTATCAGTAGAGAGACAAATGGATTTCCAGAAAATATGACTTGATCCTTCTGAAGCATGCATCCTTTCTGTACTGTTTTAGTTCACCCTGCCTAGCAACCTAATGTTTCCCAGTCTGTGCTATGCAGCCTTAAAAACAATTCTCTCTTCAAAGAGGCATTTGAACACTATTCTTTTTTTTCCCCTCAACTTAAAAACCTCTACAGAGAGCAGAAAGCTCTTTAATACATGATAACTATACAGTTAATAATGAAGTCTGTTCACCATCCATCTTCTTTCCACTGAACTTTCTCCTGATCTGAACCAGTGCATAACAGTGGCTTGCAAAGCTTCAAAACAGCCTCAGGCAGCTTTTCAATAAGATTATCATATGATTTTGCCTTAACTCCAGCAGCAGATGAAGAATAATAGATACCCAAGAATCCATTACAAGGCAGTAATTCACTGCTGGAATTATAAACAGTAGAAGCTGAGCTTTGCCCTTGTCATCTTAAAAGATGTCAGCACAGCCTCAAAGAGTGAATATATTTTGCTTGCTGATCGTTGGGGGTCTGTTATATGACATAATATGTTCTTTCAAGCTTACCCCTGTTTGATGCTAGCTGGTAATAAATACTGGAAAATATAACTGGGGTGCTATTCTGGATTTAATCCCTTATGATTAAACTTTAGGATGTATGAAAAAATCCAGCAGTGTTTTTCTCCTGAACTGCCTAGAAGTAGTTATCTTGCAATGAAGGTACGCATCTAGCTGTGAGTGAAAATCCTCCAACTGCCAACCTAGGTTCCTAAACCATTTTTCAAGCCCTCCTGACATTTCTCTTCCCAACAAAAACACCAGACCTCCAGTTTCTGCCTTTCTGAAACATTAAGTAAGCAAGCTTAGTGATACCACCAGTAATGGAATGGCATATATCCCATGCATTGTTGCAATGTTGTCCTTTCAGTATCTAAAGAGAAGCTATAAGGAAGAAGGGAATAGACTCTGCAGCAGGGTCTGTTGTGATAGGACAAGGTGAAATGGTTTCAAACTAAATGAGAGGAGATTTGGATTGGTTATAAAGAGGGTTTTTACAGTAAGAGCAGTGAGGTACTGGAACAGGTTGTCCAGAGAGGGGGTGGATGCCCCATACAGGGATGGGGCTCTGAGGCACCTGATCCAGCTGTAGGTACCCCTGTTCATTACAGGGTATTGGGACTAGGTGACCTTCCTTCCCAGCTCAAAAGACTCTATGATTCTATGAACTACTGCATCACTGCACTGCAAGTTCACCTAAATACAAACCCACAGTAGCATTTAAATAACATTATGAGACAAGGTTGCCATAGCAGCTTTAAACTTTTATGATGTAGGCTTGAGCACTCAGCCCTGCTTTCAGAAAAGCAAAAGCTTGATGATAACAACACTTACTTTACTGGTGTTTAATGTCCATGCCTTTAGAAAGGCAGGAGCTAAAGAAAGATCCATGTCACAGTTAGTTATATTTTCTGAACGCATTCAAGCTAAAACTACCATTTCCTTCATTCCAACATGCACCCCGGCTGCTGCAGGAGCAAACTTCAATGTTTATAATTCTCCAGCTAACTGAGCAACATGACAACAGACAGGAGGTGACATTTCCACCTTAACATAGCTGCTGACTTCTAAGGACAGGAGATTTTGCAGCCCAACAATAACAAAATCTCTTGAGTAAAACATGAACAGGTATTTAAGGTTTTTTTTTTTTCCTTCATATTAATATGTAGATGTGGAGTCTTACAGTACTGGATATGTTAGGCGCACATCTTAAAAGCCATATAAGTGGGGGGAGCTATTTGTTCAAAGCACAGGCATGTCCACTCACTGCATAGCAAAATACAGACTCACTGAGGCAATAGCACAGCTGTTTTGAAATTCTAAAATTAACACAAATTTGTTACATGAGAGTAGATTACACCCTTTGGAATACAAAACGTACTATGCACAAAAATGACTGCCGTAATCTAAAAAAAAGCCTGTATTTGTCTTTCAAGTCTCAGGGGATGGTAAACTGCATCTGGAGACATATTATTACTAGCAAAGAACCTGCCATTTCATAAATGCCCTTGAGAATCAACATCTCTCTTCCCAACAAAACTCCTACCTAGCCAAAGACCCAACGGGGCCTTGGCTTTATGCACAGTAGGGCTCTTCTCCCCCTCCCATGACCACCTCTCCCCCTTGCCCTTCTGCTAGCACAACCAAACCTGGGCAGTTTGGCCTGTCGCAGGTCCGTGACTCAGTGGCAGTACAGGCATACCCACAGGACCTCGTCCGCTTCTGACTGCCGCTCCCACAGGTGACACTACAAAGGGACCATGGGCTCCAGTCTCCCTCACCATCAATGTAGTCTGTATAAAAACAAAGATGAGGAAGGAAATGAAGAAACAAAACTCCTACTACCCAAAACTACTGTGTGTAGTGTTTTTTATTAAGGCAAAATAGGAATGGAATCCAGATGTCTCTACCTGAAGCCTGGGCTAAGTGCCAAGCATAAGCCTGCTGTTTAAATGGTTTTCACACTTGATGCTCCTCAGGGAAATGCATACAGCATTATTTGAAAAAATATTTCCTTTCTCTTTTGACCTTTTGGCAACTGAGACTCCTCAGCTGCAAAGCTGGGTCATGGACTAACAGTACATATCTACTCACATAATTTCCCTGTATACAGGAATATGTTTTCTAATCACAAACTAATACTAGAGGATAAATTGCATTTCATTTTTCTTCAAAACACACAGCAATAGCACAACGATACTTACCTAATTAACTTTTAGGATACAGTGAATGTTGGACTGTGGGAGGCTGAGGGTCGTGTCTGAAAATCAAAAATTTTTTTCTTCTGCCCCTCAAACAGGAAACAGATATTACCAGAATACTGCCATGAATGTAGGGATCTACAAAGTCATCTGGCACCAAGAACAACAAGCAGTTTGTACTGGTCCACACAAATTATTTAATAACACCAAATCTGATTCCTAACCAAGTAGGAGGAGTATTCTGCAGTGGAAATATGAGGTTATTGTCTTCTAGTAAACAGCCAAGATAAACAGTACCAAGTCTGCACCACTGAGATTTGGTGCCACCGTTAAGTATCTAAACACCTTAGATCCAGTCTCTTATGTTTGTTGGATTATCTGTTGCACATCCCACCTTGTGAAGGGCACCAGGTAGAGCCTGTGAACCAACCCCAGTTCACTTCCATTCTAACTGGCCTCCTGCCTTTCAGCCTCACCAGATGAGCTTTGTCTCGCTACAAACTCCTAGCTTAATCATGTTCTCTGTAATCTACATGTGTTCAACTGACCCTGTGATGGCAGCTTGTAGCTTTTCTCATTTGGGCTACACTCACAGCAGTAGCAAAGCAAATGTGAGTCCAGTGACTCAGAGAGAACTCTGCTCTATAGCTACAGGCTAACCATGTAGGCACTGGCAAGATGCAGGGACAGATCTCTGTCTGAAAAGGCCTCCATGCTACACACCATTCCCACTTCCCCCTCGCTGCCATGCTGTCTGTGGACTTCCTGAGCTGGTTAGTAGAACACGTAACTTGATTTGTACCATATGTAATGACTGACGATAACTCTGTAGGGTGCTATTAAACATTTATTGCCAGGAGAGTATGCAAAGGTTATATATCTCACTCACAGCAAGCTGCCTAGATGTGAGTTCCTCATGGCAGGGACCTTATGTGCTCTTCTTCCTTTTCTTACACTGCTGCTGCCTGGGAAACTGCCACATTTGAATCAGGTGTCCGCTAATGTGGTGTGGGCAGAATGATGATCCCTGCAGTACTTCTGTGTGCAATGACACCTGATTCTGGGATGCACCAACAGGAGAGCACTACAGCAATCTGAACAGGCACAAGACCTTTTCAGACCTGCTCTCTCTCACTAACTCTGTTCTCCTTTTGAGTCTTTTTCTGACTGATTTTTTTTTTTCCCCCGTATTATGGCTGTTGAGAAAGAGTGAGGATGACCAGGTGTGATGGTCACCCATCAGTTGTGATGGATGCCCCATCCTTGGAGGTGTTTAAGGCTAGGTTGGATGGGGCCCCAGGCAGCCTGATCAAGTGGGTGGCAGCCCTGCCCATGGCAGGGGGCTGGAACTGGATGAGCTCTTCCAAACCAAACTATTCTGTGATTCTACGATACTTATGAACAAGCCCAGCCCAGGAAGCCTGGGATAGGTGGGCACTGTATGGTACTTTTCAGCAGGGGCAAGATAAAGCAGCGAACATGTGAACAGTGAGATGGCTGGAAATAGCACAGAAGCCCCCTGCAGACATGATCTGCTACAACATCCTCCTGGCAAAGGCCAGAAGCACACAAGATTTTACATTAGTCAGAAGGCCAAGAGTTTCTTGCAATTAGTAAAGGTGCTCTAGTGTATGGTAAAGAGCTCTAGGATAATTTGCAGGCCTGCCTACTTCATCTTTATACTGCATTAAAAAGCGCAGAGTATCTAGCTACTATTAACATACTAGATTGTATTTTCTCCTGGATCTCAAACTGTTCTCCCTATTTTTAATATATATATATTAAAATATATATATATATATATATATATAAAAATATATAAATTCCTATTAATTCTACCACAATTATTTGTGTGAGCAATTTTATTTTGCCTAAAATAATAGCCACCTAATATATGAGTTCCTGGCAATAAGTGTGCCCACAACTAAGCACAGGTGCAAAAAGAAGGGATAGGCTTTAATCTTCTGGCCACAAAAATTTAATGCATATGTATACATTTAAATACACCATTCTATGAAAAGGCTCTCTCCAGTGTTAAGGCTCTAGAGAAAAGTCAAGACTGAAACAACACACAACAGCCACTCTGCAGTATCTAGCTGTTGCAACACAAGTGCCACAAATATTCTGGCTTTGAAATCCTGCTCTAACTAATTCTGTTTATTTATTAGCATAAAACAGAGAGGCTTTGATCTACCTGTGGCTCCTGAAGGGCACATATTAATTCAACTCCTTTGAGTCTTTCCCGTGCGGATTGTTATACCCTAGTGGGGCAACGTGCAAATGTAGCTACTCTTTGCTTCTAGTTTCTGCAACCATTTCATGCAACAAGCTGAAAACAATTGTTTTCACCATGACACATCTGGAAGAGAATTACACACGCAAATACACAATGTTCCTGCTGCATACGCCACTCCCCACACATGCACCAACATAATTCATCTTATTTATGTATCCACCAAACACTACCATGTTTTAGATCTTGCTTATTTACCCAATAATTATATTTTAGTTCCCAAACCACTGCATGATTCTAAATTTGTACTTATCCTTACTCTAAAAATAAATACAAAACCTTGTTTCCTTTGCTTTTAAAAAAAGTACACTTAAGACTAAAAAAAGACCCTCTTATGGGATAACTGGTATGATTTTCAAGATTATAGACTTACTAGTGGAATGTAGCTACCACAGTACAGCTTGTGCATCTGCACAGATTTGTATTTAAAAGCTGATGAACAAAAGCCACATGTTGAAAAATCCTATTTCGTTTGGCCTACTTTCAGCAATGCCTCACCATTCTCATTTCCCCCAAACTCATTTTACAATCCCAAGATGCCCATAAGAGGCCTGGAACAGAAACTTACCATACTCTGGCTGCTCCTTGGACTCAAATGTCCGGTGACTGGGTGCATGACCATCCCACCCACCGAGAGGGTTCAGGAAGTTGCTGTCCTCAGTAGTGCTGTCATACTTGTAGTCCTGGTCACCGCTGCTCATACGAGTCAAGGTGGAGGACCTCTGCCACCAGTTTCTCCAGTCAGGTGATGAGACTGGCCAGCTAGACTTGCTGCTCTCTCTCTGAAGGTCCTTGTCAGTCTCTGTGTCAGGGCCATCCACCACTTCAATGGTAACCTATGGTATTCAAAACAGAGTGGACTGCCTGTCACTGTCACCTCCTAGTCACAGGGGGACTTTCTATACAGCAAAGGCAAATGACCGATGTTGCCTTACAAGGGGACTGTGTAATACTGTAGGGTTAGCATGTTGTAAACCATATGTGGATTACTGAGCACAGAGATATGCAGAGGCTGAGTGATTCCTTCTGCTACCTCTGCTGAATCAGACCTTGGAACAAAGGCTAGGAAAAATCCCACACAAAATAATAACCCATGCTGTGCCTAAAACCTTTGCAGCAAAATTTTTGCCTTATGAGGAAAATATGTTCAAACTTGGACATTTATGACCAGGAAAAAGAAAATCTTATCTGTTCCTCTAAATACACTGGGGCTGAATTTGAAGCAAGCATGAAACGTGCCAGCATGCAGAGCCTGTTCCGAGAGCTTAGACTGACTTAGCAGAGGGCTAAGGAAGTCCATGGGTTTGAAGGTGGAGGATAGAGCTCACAGTCTGCATTAGGTCAATGCAGGTTTGTATCTGCCTTGCCCTGTAGCAGCAGCTCAGCCTTGCCTCTCGCACTGCCCACCTTGCAGCACCGCTTTTCCATCATGCCCTGCCACATGAAACCACACCGCAGGGCTGAGAGCTAGCAGCTCTTTCAGACATTGCTATGTAAGTCACTTGCTGCTATGGCACCTGAAGCAGGTCCTCCTTCTGTGCTGCAGAGAGTAATGCTGTATGATCCATTCATGGTTTCTGCAGAACCTAGAGCCAAGATTCAAATTTTGCTGCCGCATTTGCTCACAGGCATCAAGAATGCAAATATAATGCCGCACAGGGACAGCCCTCCATTACTTGGGCTGAACAATGTGTATTACATAACTCTCAGATAAATACTGTGCGTGCGTATAGGTGGCTATTTAGGTAGAAATAGGAACTAGCCATCAGAAACCTTGCCTCTATGACTCAATCATATCACAAACACAGATAAATCATGAAATGCTCTGATGCTTCAACCACACCAGCATTCAGTGATTGCACTGAACTGGCTAAGCATAGTACAGATGTGAGTATCAGATATACCTATAATGTATTCTTCGTGCTCTATAGATTTAAGAAACAATCTTTTAAGATAGTACTCCAGGTAAACTGGGTTATTTAAGAACAGGAAAATGTATAATTATGTTTAAAGTCACAAGACCGATCCAAGAAAAGCAGTTTCTACACCCACCTGTGATTGATCTACAGAGGAATCTAATGTAGGAAGCAAACCAAGGAATTGCTGCCTTGGTTTAGTAGCAGCAGGCACAACTACACAGACAAGGCAATGCATCCTTTTTGGAGAAAGGAGATTTTGAATCAGTTTAGTGCTTTGCCTTTGACCATAGACAGATAGAGCCATTGAAACAGAACAACTTCTAGGCTAGTATGAAATGGCACTGGGAGAAAGAGCAAGAGTGAGGGAAAGTGCAGTTGTCAGCCTAACAGCGTCTTTACACAAGAGATATTTTATTTCCGGACTAAATGTGGAATCGGAATGATTACTTCATTAACCTCAGTTTCTACAGACCAAGAATTAAAATGGATTTCATAAGTCTAAAAACAACAGGGTTAGTTCAGGGGTTCAAAACTGTTGCATTGACCCAAGCAAAACAGAGTTTTCACAATAAGTGAAAATAAACGATGTTACTGAGTGGGGTAACGCTGCGCTGCACTGCTGGCCAGTCAGAGGGCTTTAGTACTGACCATGTGAAAATTAGTATGACTCTAGTACTTACTTCGGTAACAAATATTTTTTAAGACCACATTAACTTTGTAAGCAATGACTCAGCAAATAGAAAAAAAACTTTTTTTTAAAGGAGCACTTGACAATCATTCCATTTGCTTTGCTGAACTGTAGTTATGTGACTGGAACCATAAGGATAAGACACTTAGGATTCCAGGTCAGTTTAAGCAGAAGATGGTTTGTAGAGACACAGGGGCTTCTGTTGGGCTATGTGTTACATTAAGGAAGATAGGCAGGTGAATTTCAGGTTCAAAAGACTTCATCAGACCCTCAACAGCACTGCCACCAATTTATTTTTAAGACGCATCTGCAATCAGTCTGTGTGTACTACAAAACAGGTTTATTAAGAAGGCCTTTAAAATGAGTTTTCCAGAACACAAGGTGTGAGGAATTTAAACAGTGCCACTGCAAGCTCTAAGTCCATACTCTATGGCTTAGAGCTAGCTAATAAGGAACAAACTGGGAACTACACCCCATTGGGGTGGCTCAGAGCCATGGGTAGGCATAGAGTGTGAGCAAACATATGGTGCTTCTTTCAGTGATACCTGGGCAGGGGAGGAGTCCCTGCACTTCGTCACTTTTCCTCTTGCATGACTGTAACTGACCGTGCAGGACTATGGTGCTTTGTCACCCGTGAACTAGATAAGAAGTTATGGCCTGAGACGATAATAATCCCTTTATCGCAAAGAGGGAGGTCTAAGGAAAAGAGAGGTCAAGAGAGATCCACCTCGGCAAAAGCAAGGTTTTTAATAGGCTATTGAATCAATGAACTTAATCTAAATCCAGTATGGCAGTCTGACAAACACCAGTATTTCTCCTTCATAAGCTTTGATTTGTAGCAATACAAGAAAAACTGTTCAGAGCAGCAGCTGTGGAGCAAGATAAATACAATTGATCACAAAGTTGTTTGTTTGCAACTTTAAAACCATAGAGTGAAAGAAATTCTACAAGTCCTGGGATTGTCTGACCTGCCCATCTTGGCAAGTTAAAGAAGATGACTTCAGTAGAGTCTAGTCCTGTTTGTTTTCAGGGACTCATCCGTGCTCTGCCCAGCCCCAGTAAAATCTAAGGCACCTCCCAGAGGCAGGGAGGAAATCAGCAAATAATGGCAGAGTGCCTCCAAGATATGACCCGAGTGCTAGGACAGAGGTGTGAGAAGTGGTTGCTTCTTTGGGATAGGGAAGTAATTGCTTGACTGATGTACAATCTTGAAAAATTAGCATTCACTGAATCCTTCCAATACTTACAGTTAACACATTAGCCTATAACTACACATATACATATATATGATAGGCAAATACACATCTTTTGATTAGTTTCCATACAGTTGTGTTTGTTTTTTTTTTTTTTAAATAAAAAAGTGGGAAAAAAAAGAAATCAGATCCAGAACTATAGTCATTAAAAAGGGGGCAGTTAAGACAGCTCTGGAAAAGCTTTCCCGTTGTGTACTGATTCCAACAAAAACATGTTCTCTCAAAAACTAAGAAATAGACCTTGTTTAGTTTTTTTATCACTAAGACTGTTTTAAAGACTTCATTTTCCCTGTTTTCTTCTTCCAGAGATTATCAAAACTGCAAAGATGATTATTTATTTTTTTGTCATGCTTCCCAAAATGTCTGTGGTAACATGGTTCTTGTATAAATCCACAATCATCTCCAGAAGTATTCAACCCTAAAGTGAAGCCATTTCTTTTATGGTTGTTTGAGCTATAAATAAGGATGTTCCTCTAAAAATTGTTAAAAACCAATTGGCATAGGTACATTAAAACAACAGATTTGCAATGAATTTCTAATGAAATAAATGTATCAAGCACAGATGTCTTGAGATACCAACATCCAATTCTCTCCTGGCCAGAAGTATACAGAAGATAAATATTATCCCCACTTGCTGGAGTGCACAAAAAGTTCTAAGTACTTTGTCCTGTTTACTGAGACAATGTTTCTGAATTCACTTTAATGGTGTAAACATTGCCCTAAGCAACTGGAAGATTATGTTACAGGAAGAAGTACACTTGCAGTGTTGTGCAAGCCATGGGTTCTGGGACATTTCTACTGTTTCCTTCACAAAACTGATGCAGATTTTCAGTGCAGAACTAGCCATTCTGTAAAGATGGATATGTGCAAGTCAGCAAGGTAGATACTGTAACAGCAGAACAGAAATTGGTTAATTATAAGGTACTGAAATGATAAATTTAGGTTTACTTCTTAGCTCAACTGTTATGTGGTGATGTCTGTAATGATGAAAAATTACTTCTGGTGATGTCATGACAGCTCACTTAAAACAGTTTTCTGAACTCACTGGATGAAAGTTAAGGGTATTACAGTTTGCTTGGAGCAATGAAGACAACATGAATCAAATCCTGAAATTTTTGTTCTGATAGACCTATCTGAATCCCTCAATTCTAGTTCTGGTCCCAAGCCCTGGTCTGAATTCTGCACTTGTGGCAAGCTCTTCTTACACTATGATAGTAAATCACTGCAGAGGTCACAGCTCCGCTATTGGAAGCTGTTACCCATGGCTTTCCAGCACCCTGCTCTGCCAAGACTCATCCTTCCAGGTTGTTAAGACAGCTAGCTTAGCTCCTGACATGGCTACTCTATGCTTCTGCTGCTGCAGTGAGCACAGCAAAGCAGACTGATTGACCAGGCAGATGGTCTTTGGAGCAGGGAATTCTCTCTGGTACAGACCCAGCTCAAGGAACAAGAAAAGGAACATGCACTGTCCACTTTTCTGGGTTTTAATTTAATGATAGGGACAATTGTGATGCTGCTATCTCAAAGAATCAAACCATAAAGGTGTTACAAGAACCCAGTGCTATCGCAGCCCTGTCATCCTTACTAAGCTAGATTAGAGGTGGGACATGCTGGTTAGAGCTCAGTGCCACAGGTATTGCTGAATCTTCTGTGAAGATACTAAAGTGTTGCTTTCCATTGCAGTGAAACTAGCAGCTTCAGAAAAATATAAAGTTTCTCTAAAAAAATAAATCTAATATATTGTGTTAAAAGCTGTGTGATATGAATAGAGGTGAGAGGAATGGGTATTAATGAACCTAGAGAAGAGTTGAACTCTGTAGCTATTTTTTTAAAGCAGATCGTACAGCCTTGTTTCTCTGTATTCTGTATGTTCCTAGAGTGGCTGGCACTGTGTAGGTATTTTTTATTTTTATTAAGAGAGGGTAGAAACTGAGTAGATATCAAAGAATAGGAACACTTCCCCCACAAGGACAGGCTGAGAGAGCTGAGGCTGTTCAGCTGGGAGAAGAGAAGGCTATGGGGAGACCTGAGAGCAGCCTCTCAGAATCTGAAGGGGGCTATAAGAAAGAAGGGGACAGACTCCTCAGGAAGGTCTGTTGTGACAGGACAAGGGGAAATGGTTTCAAACTAGAACACGGGAGATTCTGATATAAGAAAAAAAGTTTTCTACAGTAAGGGTGGTGAGGCAGGTTGTCCAAAGAGGTGGTGGATGCCCCATTCTTGGAGACATTCAAGGTCAGGCTGGACAGGGCTCTGAGCAACCTAATGTAGTGTAGGTGTCACTGTTCACTGCAGGGGAGTTGGACTAGGTGGCCCTTAAGGGTCTCTTCCAACTCAAACGATTCTGTGAGAATAAATAAAGCTAACAAAGCAGTATCAGTGTGGCATGACTGACAAAGACAGCCCACAGGTTGTGCAACATTTCCCCCAGCAGGCAGCATTAATTTCTTCTGCCTATCTTTTATTACCAATGCCACAATTTGCAGCAAGAATACTAATCAAAACAGATTTAATCATATGCTTTCCAAGACATGTTGACATTTTTTAGGACAGGAATCTTGCCTAACTCAGTTTCTGCTCAGAACCTGTCATCTGTCACAACTGGAACTCACCCAGTTGTATTTCAGGTATACTGGCTGTGACATTTCATCGAGACTCAAGTTCTTTATAAGATCAGTACCAATGGAAAGCCTTTGCCTGACAAACAATAGAGAGTTTTTCCTTCTCATTTGTTGTGGTGTTCATCACTGCTAGCAAAGCAACAAAGTAGCAGGACACCACCACCTGGGCAAGCATGGGAAACCAGGAGTAAAAAGGAGGGATATGAGCAGAATCTCAACTGCACGTTGAGGTTCCAAAAAGAGGAACAGCCAGGAAGGTGAGAGAGCCCAAGGCCTCAGGCAACAGCTGAGAGGCCGTAAATGACTGGTTAGAAGAGAAAAGCTGATCAGAAATGAAAAACAAGTTTATATTCCCCTGTATGATTTCTGTTACTTAGAAGTATGAGACATTCTGTCTTACTCTGCCCATTTACAAGGTCTGCATAGGCATCCCTCAGCAAACTTATGTCAAACAAGTGCAAATCTATGAGAAAGAGACATGCAAAAAATAAAACAGAAAATGTGATCAACTTTTAAAATCCCCTTCTCTTCCTGAAGTCTCCCAGGCATTGATAGAATAGTTGAAATGACCAAAATAAAGAAGATCTTAGACTTCAAACCAAACAACCAGCCTGTGCTTGACAGCTGCTGCTACAGTTACCCTAAAACAACCACTGTGAAAACAATGCTGAAGCATAAAATGCCACTTGGAATGGTGCAACATTTAACAGGGCAAGAACACCACAGAAAGTCTAGTGTCACTCTTGCCTTGCATGCAAAGGTCAAACAGCATTTGCCTTACTACAGGCCCTAATTATTGTTTCCAAGGTTTTTCTAGAAGGCAGTTCACTACACTTACATTTGATTATCACCTGATAAATACAGTAGTAGCCTGGGGATGTATTTTCCTGAATTCCTGTGATGGTGTTCTGAAATCCACTACCTCCTCTCCAAAAAAAGCACATAACTAGGGCATGATATAGCAGTTACATTCTCACAGAAAGCCAGAGAAGGAATGGCCATAAAGAGAACTCACTGGAGTTTTCTCTTCAAAGCCTGCTTTCTTAGGCTGAATTTAACATCTGTTTATTAGGTTTTTAAAATGTCTGGGTTATTTTTGGTCCACACAGGCCTACACTAATAAAAGAGAAAAGAGGTTGTGGGGGTCGACTTCAGGAAAGTACAAGAAAGTTGCTAGGATATGCAGGGAGAAATTTAGAAAGGCAAAAGTGCAGCTTGAACTCAACCTGGCCACTGTGGTTAAGGACAACAAAAAGTGTTTTTACAAATATATTAACAGTAAGAGGAGAGCTAAAGAGAATCTCTATCCTTTACTGGATGCAGCCCGGAATGTGACCACCGATGATAAGGAAAAGACTGAGGCTCTCAGTGCATTTTTACATCTGCCTTTAGTAGTCAGACCAGTTATCCTCAGGGTACTCAGCCTCCTGACCTGGAAGTCTGGGATGAGCAGCAGAATAAACTCCCCTGATTTAAGTGGAAACAGTTAGAGACCTTCTACTTCACTCAGACTGCCACAAGTCCACAGGGCCGGATGGGATCTACCTGAGGGTGCTGGTGGAGGTGATAGCCAAGCTGCTTTCCACCATCTATCAAAGGTCCTGGTCAACTGGAGGGGTCCTCAGAGAGACTTGTCTATATGACTCCCACTGAAAGAAGGGTCATAAGGAGGGTATTGGGAACTACAGGCCTGTCAGCCTGACCTCGGTGCCAGGGAAGGTTATGGAACAGATCATCTTGAGTGCTATCACACGGCATGTGCAGGAAAACAAGGAGATCAAGCCCATTGTTCAGTCTGGAGAAGAGGAGGCTCTCTACAGCTGCCTGAAAGGAAGTTGTGGCAAGGTGGGGGTTGGCCTCTCCTCCCAGGTAACAGTGATAGGATGAGAAGGGAATGGCCCCAACTTGCACTAGGGGAGGTTCAGGTTGGGTACTAGGCAAAACTTCTGTTTTTCAGAAGGTGTGGATGGGCATTGGAACAGGCTGCCCAGGGATGTGGTGGAGTCACCATCCCTGGAAACGTTTAAGGAAAGGGTAAATGTAGTACTTAGTGAGGGACATGGTTTAGTGGACAATACTGGTGGTAGGAGGATGGCTGGATGAGATGGATCTTAGAGATCTTTTTAATGATTCTGTGATTCTAAATTAATGCTCTTAGGACCGTATGTAGCTCACCAACCCCAAAGCCAGTGGGCAAAACAAAAAAATGAGAATTGATTCTGCTTTCATTTGCCAAACAGCTGATGAGAAAATTGCTAGTCACTAACTGTCATCACTGTCATTCAGATAAGTTATTAAGTAATAAGCAAGAATTCACTATAACTCTAAGTTCCCCCCCTCCCCGCCATGAAAGAATAAACCAACCTTTTACAACCTTCAGACAAAGGAAGTTTCTTCAAAATCATTTCTACAAATGATTTTGTAATGAATTGAAGAGATTTTTTTATCTCTGTAAGGCCTAAACTGCTGCACGACTGTCAACTAGGAATTTAAGGAGGATTTACACATCCCTACTTATGAATAAGCTAAGAATAATGCAGAACATAGGCAGCCTATTTCTGAAAGAGTTGATCCTTACGTGTAAGAAAGTGCTCTGGGATTAACGTTGCCCAATGTTTTCCAGTCTACAGGACAAGGTTTTCCAGTTCTCAGAGTCCAGCAAAACTGCTGACTTAGTTGGCTGACACATTTCCAGCATCAGGTGGTGGAAAAAGAGGTCACAGCAGAAGCAGTTACTGCAAAGACAAGCCAGGGAAATGTTTCCATCCTCCAGTCATTTATCTGTTCCCTACGTCTAATCATTAAATGCTGTCACAAATCAGAGAAGGTTTTTGTTTCCTCCTGCCCTCCTCTGTAGTTTACATACTGTTCAAACAGTGATGTTAACTATTTACCTCCTCCCACAATGTGGGGCCCCTATAGCTTCCCTACCTTCCCTTCCTACGGCTTTCTGGAAGGATGTGTATAGGCACCACATGTTGAACTTGTTTACTACCTTGGCCTGTCAAGTACTGGACCTGCACTTGATCCAAATCTGTTAGACTTTTTAATGTTGCGAGCCATCTATGAAGTAATGGAGTGTTGACTCTAAGACAGCTTGTTCTCTCACGAATAGGTCTATTATATCTTTATGTATGTACTTCTTAGACATATCAAAAGGATGGTAATTTTGTGGGCTGGGGAACTGCAAGAAGCCAGGAATTTATTTAACCAGAAAACTAGTTCTATTAGCGTATTGTTTTTATAAGCACATCTTTGGCAGAACAACATTTCTATTTATTGTTTTGGTTAAAAAAGACTTATTAATGCCAATTTTGCTTTAAGGTTCTGAATTAAAAACAAATCACTCATTTTTTCCTCTTTCTAAGCCTTGAAGTTTTAAGATGCAAATGGCTTGCAAGAGGCCATTCCAAACCCAAGAATAGTTTGAGGAATAACATATAACAAAGTCTCTCGCAGACAGTTTTTCTTTTACAGGCAGCTGCTGCAGAAATTGACCCTAAGACTTAGTTCTATACAGAGGACCACTCTTTGAGAAGAAACTTAAAGACCTATTATGATGCTGTAATGTGATAGAAGGTACAGCAATAATAGTGAACTAGCACAATCCTAGGCTACAGCAAATAAGAACAAACCCAAATGCAGTAGCCACAGAAACAAAAGAAGAAAAACTGCTTACCTTTGTAAGACCTCTAGTAGGATGGGATCTCCAGCAAGATACCCTTAGCTCCAGTGCCAGTCCTTAAATGAGGTCTGGGAAGGGGTGGATTCTGGCTCCAGCCCTTCTGGTTACTCAGGAACATTGCATGCACCTGAGCTCCCCTGGGTTGACCTTGCCTTCCCACCAGGTGCTCAATCACTGGTGCAGACCATGACGTAGCATTTCTGCTACACATATTCTCTTATAACATTTGGGAATGGTTGCACTTCATAATAGCATACCAAAAGAGAATCTGTTTATAAACAAATTTTACAATGGAGAGTTGAAAGCAGAATTGAAAATACCCATTTAATACCAAGGAAGAGAATATATTCTAAAATGCAAAAGCAAAGATGCCTTTAGTATCATGGATAAGTCTGTATTGATACCTACATTCTGCAGTCAACAATACCCAAAGAGAAATTCAGAAAAAAAATTGAAATCTGTGCATTCACCGAAGACAAAAATTATATACAGTCTCTGTTTGGTAGAGAGGCAGGGTATTCTGACTGCATGACATAGAAGCCAAGCTGAAAGTTCACTTGATTCAGTAAAATGATCTTGTGTAGCTTCGTAAAACATCACAGGTTAGCATAAATTTGTACCTGAATGTTGGGATTCTGCCCGTTGATATCTGCTTTTGACAGGTCAGGGAAGTTTGGGAGATCCAGGAGGAAAGATCTAGGTCCATCTCTTTGTAAGGATGTATGCCCATTTTCCTGCCTGAATCGTTGCTTAGGGAGTGGCCGGTGGGCAGCCTGGAGATCAGGGTATTCTCTTCTGTCCTCAGGGTTCAGGGTAAAGCTGTCTTCAGGAGAATGGTCATCTGCAGTGAGTGTGTTCTGGGAAAAAAAGGAACGCACTATAACAACAACTGAGGTGCAGTCCTGCCAGTACCCCTATGTCCAGCTTTCTGCTAATGATGACTACAGAGTGCAGATAAAAGTTCTTATGTCATCCTGACCCACAGCTAGTTTTTTAAACATACAGGATTTATGATGTATTTTCTCAGGTTTCATAAGTCTGACCCCTAATTCTCACTGAAATATACTCAGTTACACTGGTGTGGATCTGTAACCATATGACACAGAAAATTAAGTCAGATTTCGGTGCTTAGCTCTATTAGGTTCCTGGAACATTCCAGCCTTCAAGTGACATCATCACACTGACACAAGCATCTAACTTAAAGCAGTCCTGGAAACATGAACAACTGAATCAAGCTCTGTGAAATCAAGTTATATCAGATTAAGCCTGATCGAGTTGTAAATGTCCAGATTCATTGCACAGGAGTTGGACTAGATGATCTTTAAAGGTCCCTTCCAACTCAAATGATTCTATGATTGTATGACCCTAAAATGGTAGAGGGATATCTTTACTACAAAGCATTTCAGTTTGCTCTGTTCCAAATTGGAGCAAAACCCCTGACTGCTAAGTTTTAGTTCAAATTCATGATATTAAAGGATCCTACTGTCTTGAACTGGCTGCTTCCTTCTCTCCTTAGTTTGCAACAACTTCCATCTAGCTGTCTGTCTTTCTCACCCTATTTCTCTGGTTTTGAACATCTGAACCTTCCTTCCCTCCTCTGGGATCTCATTTTCATGTTTGCCTAATGGTGGGATTGAATTTCACCAAGCTGTGGGTCAGCAGTTAATGCTTTTGTTATTGCTGAGCGTACTTTTGGGTTATGTAGTTTATTACAGCAGGCTGCCTTCGAACCAGTAGCACGGCTGTCACTGCCTTTGACCTCACCAAGGAGCTACATTCAGTATCAAAACACTCCCTGGGTTAGGACTGGCCTGGGGACTTGGGGGGTAAAAAAAAAAGAGGCAGACAAGTCAAATCTTATGGCTACAAAAAATGCATGGGGCTGATTGAACATAGGTTTTGCTTTTGACTCAGCTGAAAAATTTTAGGTTTGAGGTCTTAGTATGACTGCCTGGGGAGCTTTTATTTTCAGTTCATAAAGAGACAGCAAGCATGGATAGGGTAAATGTTAAAGACATATCTTTTAAAACAAGCACAATTAAAGTGGAGTTGGCCACGTGTGGTTCTGGCTCTTCTTACCATGTTTTTGCCAGCATATCTGGTTAAACACAACCTCCATCCAGCTCGTTTGGCTCAAATTAAGCTAACGTACCTTTTGTTAAGGTCTCAAATAGGCAGCAGTTCCAATGCCTTTTCCTTTATTTTGTGTTTGTTTACACAGAATGTTCTAAAATGACCTTTGAAGAGATTTTACAATAAAATCTGTGAACATTTACAGGAAAAGTATTCAGGGATTTAAATCAACCAAAATTTAAGAGTTAATCTGGGACGAAGTGAAATCTCAAGTAAAAGGCATTTCTCCTCTCCTCTTCACTGAATTGCATTTGTAAAGAAGTGCAGAGTCAGATTTAGTAGTATTGAACTGTTCGTAGTATTTTCATGATCAGAATGGTTACACTCTAGAAGTGCCAAAAGACCATTACTCGACCGTCAGCAGCACTGGTCAACAAAGTTCATTCCAAATTCATTCATAGGCATGGATTAATCTGTGTGCTCCTAACTGCATTGATCAAAAGCTACACCAGGAATGCTGCTTTCACTGCAGACCAGGCAAGACGTGTCTTTGGTGGGCCATCCATTAGCACACACCTTATTTAATGCAAAGTAGAAAGTAAATCACATGACAGCAAGCTCTGGGAAACAAAACCAATGGCCACTTAGCTAACTTTAGGTTCCTTACCCACGCTCTTGAGCTTTGACTTAACACTTATCCAACAGAACTTAATTTCAAACTGCTTGGCACATGAGGATTAAATGGTTTGTCAGTTATGCCTGATCAACAAGGAGTAACTGCACTGTTATTAAATTACTTTAATAAGGAACCAAAAAATTGTGGTATTTTTAATTCCTTTTTTTCTTGGGGTGTCATGTGCATAATCTTGCCTTTATTAAAAATAAAGTGAGATTTTGTTAAAAAAATAATGCAGTTCTCACATAGAGTTTCATACTTTCCTTATTTGTTTGCAAAGTCAGGAGCATCTTCATTCTGTGTGTTACCATGCCATACAGCTGGAGAGCTGGCCAAGGACTTTAGAGACCTACATTTAATTCTCTGATAAGGCTTGATGTGTGATCTTGTTAGGTCACGGTCTGTCTGTGCCTTGGTGGGGATAACAGCACTTCCCTCCCTCCCTGTGATGTTCGCGGGGACCTCAGCAACTATAATAATATGGACTATATAAAAAGATTTTAATAGTGTCAGACAGATGGAATATCACATGGAGTTAGTTAGAAAATTGTCATGGTGAAGTAATGACATCAGGCTGATCGGGCCCACTACCAAGCTGCTTGGGGCAGGGGCTGTCATTAATTACAGGCTCACTGAGTTGGGGTTGTTGAACATTAAAAAGGAAAATTGAGGGGGAACACGGTGACGGTCCTTACCAAAGACTGCTGCAGAGAGGTAGAAGATAGACCACTCTGCATGCTCAGGGTGGACATGAGAAGAAGACCCTGGTTCAACACTAGTAATACGTTTCTAATGGCAGTGTCAGTGAGAAACAACTTCAGAACGGTTCAGCTGGAAGGGAACTACAGAGATCACTGAGTCCAATTGCCTGACCACTTCAGGGCCAACTAAAAATCAAAGCATATCACCGGGGGCATTGTCTAAATGCCTCCTGACACTGACAGGCATGGGCCATCTGCCATCTCTCTAGGAAGCCTGGTCTGGTGTTTGACCACCTCGTGGTAAAGAAATTGTTCCTCGTGTCCAGTCTGAACCTCCCCTGGCACAGCTTTGTGCTGCTCCTTCATGTTCTGTCACTGGCTGCAGGTTCAGCTATCATCTGCTCATAGCACCAGGAGGAAAAGACCATTTTTTCTCAGTTATTAAAATGAATAGGAGGTCTGGTTTTAGACAGGTAAATCCTAGTGTTGTGTCTAAGCTGATGTGCGGTGTTACTAAAAATGCATATTTTTGTACAGTGACAGCAGAGCCTGCCATGGATAAAAAGTGAGCTTGTACTGCACCTGAGAAGCAGATTACAGGCTCGCTGGTTTCCTGCATTACCTCAGATGAGGTATATCTCCCAAGGCCTGCCTAGCAGGGAGAAGGCTGTCCTCGCCACAGTGCCAGCGTGATTGCTGAAGAAAACACTGTTTGTGTTACAAGGCTAACTGGTGAAAATCTGGGGAGGGATATCCTTCCTTTCTTATTTCTAAGTTAGTTCACATGTTTTTACTTCACAGTATTTATTTTTAGGTGTACGCAATTTGTATTTCCAATTGCTTTTGGAAAAGCAGAGTTGCTTCCCTTGCTTTAGAAGCCATGTCGTTTCATTCTGAACTACCGACTCAGTTTCTTTGAAGTTATGACATTTCTAAATCAGGCACATCATTGGTTTCTTGCTCAAATGATGCATCTGCTCTAAATATTTTAAGATCAATTACTTTTTTTTCACCCTTCATTTAGCAGGATTATTCATAACTTTCCATTAAGATGACTTTTAAGGAGTAACTCGTGATTGCTGTCAGCTACAGTTCTGCTGTCACCATGGAATCAGCAAGTCCCTAGTACAAAAACAGCTAAGGATTTCTGAGTGTTCTGTGTGGACAGTATAGAAGGGCAGGAACTCATTATTCACAGCTGTGCGGCAAGGCAATGAAAAATCTGCCACGCTGATTTGCATTACACACTAACATACCTTGCCATACTCATCACTGAAAAAGGGAAGGCAGTAATTCAGTATCCCATGTCTTACTGGTGTGGGCTCTGAAGGGATGGCAAATGGGGAGTATGGTAAAGATATATTAGAAAAAATAGTATGGGGATAAAATGTGATATTGTCTCTCCTTCATGGCAGAAACTCTACAGGGTGGAGTGTGAAGGATGAGTTGTGATGTACAAGAAAGTAAAAACAGACCCAGAGCATTGTTTTCCCATCTCTGCCACCAACTGGTGTGAGACTTGATGAAGTCACTCTGATCTGATTTAAAATCCCATACAGCAATGCATTTGTGTCTATCTATAAACCAGGGAAGAGCAATTTCATGGGGATTTTTTTGAGTATAACTAAATGTTGGTGATCCAGGTGGGACTTACACTGTGGCAGGGTAAAAGGCATCACCAGTTTACAGCACTGCAGGCAGGAAGAATTTCCTACCTGGTACTGCAGTTTAACTTTTTGATAATCAAACAGGTATTTTAACTCTGCCCATTGCCTTATTATTTTTTCTTCCTTTGTCATGTTAGACACAAGCTGCAGGGAAACACACCATTTCCCTTTCCCATAGAAAGTTAAACAGCAATGGGAACTTCTAAAAATACTCAGCTAGGGGACAAGAGAAGTTCTCTTCATTTTTTCATCAGATGAAGAATCCGTCTCCCTCCTCTCTTCCTTATTTCAATTTCCAGATTTGGAAAAACAGCTGAGACAGAATAAGGGAGGAGCAACTGGAGCTATGGAAAACACTCTGGAGGAGCTGCTCTTTCTCTCGTACTTCTTTCATACTCACCTTCCTTCATTCCCTCCCCACGTGCCAAGCTGAGGGCACATTTGCAAGCGCTGCTAATTATGGAACTGAAAGAATTTGGGAAAACTGATGCAGCTTATAAACCTAACAACTCCCAGACAGCGAGGGAATCTATTACCAAATCCTTGCTGCAGCTACATTGCTTTTTTTTATTTCTTGCATACTCCTTTGAAATATCTTGTAAAATGATCTTGACAAGAGGTCTTGAATTGGAACCCGACAGTCTGTCAGTGCACTTTCATGATGCACCTGTACAGCATCTTCAACCACTAGCAACAAGGAATGTTTATTTATTAGGAAACTTCACAGACGCTATAAAAGATTATATTGCTATCAGAGACAAAATGAAGCCTGGGGCCTTCACAGAAAATCATTATTGCCATTAGGGCTGGTTTCATTTCCCACCTGCCTAAACACATTGTTTTGATTTTGAAGGCTGTCGTGTGTTCCCAGGTTAGTGCTAAACGATCATTTTAAGATTAACCCATCTGGGGAGGCTGAGAAACATGCTGGGATACTACACGAGACTTTCACCTCTGCGGATCCGAGATCTGTAATGAACTGGGGTGATCTAACGCCTGGGTTTTGTTTACACATGTATCTATTTATTTTGTATATCATGAGTATGAGCAGTGCAAGGCTCAGCAGGTACAAGGGTGAGGACGGTGCTGGCTAAGCAGACAGTGCAGTGAGCAGCCGAAAAGCAGAGATGCACAGCTATGTTATCATTAATGGCACATACAGTCCAGGCAGTCAGTAGATCCACGTTCTGTTCTTAGCTCTGCTGTGGCTTTCTTATACAGCAGACAGACCACTTAGGCTCATATTTAATTCCTGTGTGACTTGCATTCATTCTAATGAGTCACAGATAGCTCCCACCACCAGAAGAAGTCACAGTGAAGGCTTGGCACATCAGCCACTCAGCTTCTCTCATTTTCACCGAAGCATGCTTTCATGTTAACATGTATCAGCGTGAAGAAGGACCTTACTTATCTTTAGAAAGCCACAAATGAATTGATGCAGTAATTAATAGCCCTTTTTAGATAATCACTCTTCATAAATCATTTAAAATGAACTACATTGGCTTGCATGTGCACAATTGTTTTCAGGAAGTGGCTGCAAAATAGAGCATCTGTTTTAAACATTATGTACAAGGAAGATAAATCCTCTGATTACAGTTGCTAAAAAAAAATAGTCCTCTTCAGCAGGGTCTATTTTTTAATAGTTCTGCATTTAGTCCAGCAAAAACAGTATAATGACATTGTATCCTGTTCTTTCTAACTTGCAGTACCCCTTATGTGACTAAATGCCTAAAACTACCAAACACAGGCATCCTACAGGGTATTGCTACGGGACGTGTGAGCTTCAGAGGTTGCATGGCTTCTAAAGCAATACTGTCTCCATAAAAAATAGGAAACAGTGTTGTTATTAGGACAGCAGAGCTTCAGAGGAGACACGGTGACCCACAGCCACTGCTGGAGCAGAGCCTATGAGCAGGTTCAGTGTAGGGGTGTAAACCCAAGGTACCAGTGTTGGCTTTCTGCCATATGCAGAGACAGCTCTCAGGAGCTGCTTACAGCACAAACAGCAATTCAAAGCATATGGGTACATCCATCTCAGAACCACAGCTCTTCAATTTTAGTTTTTTACACTAGAAAGTTCTAGCCCTTAGTTCCACAGAAAGTCTTGAGAACTGAACACGTGACCCAGACTTATGTTATGACTGCAGAGATCGTGGGGCATAGTACTGGGGTCACCTTTCCTTCCAAGGCCCAGTAAGTCCTAGACCACTCTTCCACAGCATCAGTAAACACCGAGGCTAGATCCAAACTGCTCTGGCGGGCTGTGTTCTCCTCAGAGCTCAAGAAGAAAACCAACCATATTATACTCAGATCTGGCAAATTCTTCCTACATGTTGTGGACACACATTTCAGAGCACAGCTATTTTTTTGTGCTCTGTTGTTTGCTTGTATTTCATGTTTTCCTTAAGCTGGAAAACACAACAGTGTGGCTCAGCTTGGAAGTGAAGATCTGTCAGTTTGTATAAACACTTTGATAATAAAATGGATTTGGTGGTGATTACAATTTGACGTCTGCAGGAAAAAAAAACGGGGGCCCTTTAGCAAATTGTCTAACATAGCACACACTGATGCTTTGTTCTTCGGCACATATCAGCCCTCCACAGGTCAGCCGAGTACACAGAATTAAGATGGTGTAGGGCTTTGACCAATGATCGCTGCCAAATTTTGCATGTAGTTAACAGATATTTCCAGCTGCCTAAACTGATTGATTGTAAACTTTCAGCTGTTCTTCGTGACCCTGAAGATCTCCCCTGTAATCGCTGCTTGGCTGGAGTTCTCCATACAGGACTCATTGATTGAGCAGCTGAACCGGTGAATGCGCAACTGAGGGTAAGCCAGCTATTTCACTCCTATAACCTGTGACGCTGAAATGAAAATTCCTTGAAGGTACCGATTCTTTTAGACTTTATTAAATACTTGCACAAAATCAGTAGCATAATACAGTTTTAAATAGAATCCACTCATGTCATGGCTAAATTTAATTGAAGTCTTTTCAAGTCCATATCATAATTTACACACAGAGTTCCAGGAGAATGGGAAAATCTGCCTTAAGCTGTAATCAAAACCACAAAAGCAAAGGAAATCCAGAGTATTAATAATTTTGTATACAACTTTTTGGTCAGGCTTTGCAGGCCAGCACACACAAAGTCAGTGGAAATGGAAGAGAACAAACATACATCTGAAATTATTTTCATGGGTTTCAAACTAGGTCCTTTTGCGAGTTTCTTCCACTAAATCACTGTGGCTAGGATTTCACTAGGTGAACCAGCTTTAATAAGTGAAGTTTTCATCTCTCCCTAGCCAAAAGAATAGCCTTACTTGAGACTTTTTCAAGGTTCAAAGTTGCCTTCAGCTGTTAGTTTCCAAAAAACGGCTGGGCCTCTGTGTCTCCTTCTCATATGCCACTGGATATCCACCCTGTGCTCTCAGAAGTGTCTATGAGTCCGGCTGTGTTAGCTGGCAGATGTTTTTAGAGACTAGAAAGTGTTTAGTCCCCACGGACCAAAAGTTACATGATGACTTCATCACACAAGCAAAAGCCAATAACAGGAAAGTAAGAAAGCAGACAAGCGTTACATTCCAAAAACACGAAGTCTCCTGTGCCTGAAAAAAGGTAAATCACTAGAGCCTTGGTGCTCAAAGCACACACTGTGGAATCACTGTGGGATAATTTACTCGACCCTCCGCTAGCTGCTTTCCCCACCAACACTGGCTTTTCATTTTGATGCAAGTTAGAGGGTGAAGGCAGAGGAAAGGCAGTACTTGTTTAGATTCAATATCTACGCACCACATGTATGCCCCACAACACTCTCTACAAGGGGTTGTTACTGCACTCAGGAGTTTACAGAAAAACAGCAGCAGAAACCTGAGCGGCTGCCTCACGATCGCACACATCTCTACTCCAACAGCACAGCACTGTTTCAAGCCTGCACGTACAGCTGTAGGCTCTCCATCTGAAAGCTTTGGAGAGTGATACATGAGCAACTGGAAGTCATCAGCGTAAATTGCAACTGCATATGCAGCACAATAGCAGTTGTATTTTTGTATCAAGTCATCAACAGTGGACGCTATGCCCTCTTTCTACATCTCTGTGAACTGCCCTCATGACAGCAGAAGGGAAAGCAGATACACAAGAGAAAGGCCTCCCTCCAGTGACATGACGGGGAAGAAGAGCAGGCGAGTAGCTACGCAGTGCACCACGCCAAGACTATGTGAAGACCCTTCTCTCTATTTAAGAGGAGAGAAAGCATCTACTCTGGGGGGAAATGTGGGCTTTTTTTTATATTATAAATTCTATGCATGTATATATAAATTTTCTGAGAATAGTAAAGGAGGGGGGCTATTTCCTAGAGCTGATTAAAGAAGTATGACTTGATTTTCAATTTCAAACTACTCGGGGGGCATTCCAATAGACTGCAGACAGGAAATGAATACCATACACACACTGAACGAGGCAGATGCTTTTGAATCTGATACTTAACGTGAAAAGAAAATATCTTCATTTCTGTCTCCCCTCTACCCTACAGTCACTAGTTAGTTCTAAGCTATTCCTGGAATAAGTGTTATTATTTTTCAAACTTGTTTGTGGACAGAAGCCACCCAGGAACCACTGACAATGAACTGTATGGAGCAGCCCCAAATCATCCTCTGATTAGTCCCAGCAGCCAGAGGTAGTACTAAAGTAGAAAAGATCAGCAGTTCAGGTTTGAGATGTCCTGGCCTCCTCCGTTAGAGGAATGGAGATGTGACCCTAGACACCATCCCAGATCCCAGGGAGAAAGAGCTGCTTCTGTATAAAGGGAGAGCCTGAAGTGTAGAGCACTGAAGAGCAGGCTGGAAAAGCATTTCCTCATTGGCTGTAGCACAGAACTTGCTTCCGGCTATTTAACCGTGCTAAAGAGATAAATAAACGTCTTCTTTCCTCATATGGCTCTTACAGCTAAACTGAAATAATTGTCAAGGGAATACTATGAGGTTTATAGCCTGATTACAATGTAATTGTAGCTCTTTTTACCAACAGCAGCAGTGTTTACTGGGGAATTGGTATACTCTTTTCCCTACTTATTCTACACGTGTGCAAACGCACAGTTTCAGTTGCAATCTCCTTTTATTTTATAGTGGAAAGACTTAAATGGAATCAAGAAAAAAGAGAAAAGCAGAGAGGCAATACTAAATGGACCATCGCTCTTCTGTTATGCAACTAATTGGTTCATTTTATTTTGATGTTAAGGCTGCAATAGCTGTATTCTTACAAATATGAAAACAACTATCCTTTTAGGAGACCGGAGAAGAAAGTGGGAGGAGTAGGTGAGAAAGGCAGCCGTGACTTACATGATTCAGAAAGCCGTGAATGTCAGATCAAAGAAGAACAAGAATCAAATTCACTGCCACTGACGGGTTTCAGCTGTTTTTTCAGAGCTAGTGATCCCTCAAGGGCAAACTCTTTTAAATGCTAGTGATGTCTCTAACTCGCCAGAGCTCCCACCTGATAGTGGCTCAGCCTCACATAGTTTGCTTTCATCAGCTGGCAAACTGGGGAAAGCAGAGACAGCTAAGACATTGCTGTATCTGGGCCTGATGAAGGAGACATACAGCAGAGCACAGAAATACCATGTGTGTATTTTCGGCACCAGATGTTACTTCTTAGTGGCCATTGTGGTAGATGTTACATAAAAGAACAGATTCCTTGCTGAAAAGCTGTACATTTAGTGTTCACCAATATCTTGGAGTGCTTTGTCCAGGGCTGCAGTCACCCAGCGGAACACACAGCTGCCCTGGGCAGGATTGGTTAGCTCAGCTCTGCCTGGAGGCACCATGCCTTGCGGATAAGTACATCTCCTTATATTTGTAGCGGGATGAAGGTAGGATAAGGCATCTAAAGTGCTACTCCAGCTCAGCTGGCAAATGGTGACTTGTTCACGAGTTTGAACTCACAGGTCCAATCTGAACCCCCAGTAAGGCACAGGATCCAACCTTAAATCAAGTCCTAAGCTGTCATGTGCAGATCAGCATCTTTCTTTTCTCCTCCCTTTCCTTCTTTGGATCAGATGTCCTTGGAGTTTGATGGAGAAATTTTCAGGTGTTCTGCCTTACCAGGACACTGCAGGATCATGCCTTAAGCAAAATGGAGTGCAGCAAAGCAATTTCACTTGGTAGATGTCCAAACGGTCTCTTAAGAGCTGCCTTTGGACTTCTGACACTGATCCCTTGCACAGGGCTCGCTGCTGCTGCCACCGCTGCATCACTGGGAACACTCCATTCTCCAACTGCACTGCACGCACAGCCACTGTGGTGCACTGCAGATTATTCCAAGCTCTTCCCACAATTAAAGAAAGACCTACCTATTCTCACCAGCATATAGTGCAATTTGGTACTTTATGCATTTTCATGAGATGGATGACCCTTTTCCTTCTGTATGTCTTGATCAGGAGCAAGAGCTAGCACTGCTCCCATTTAAATGCATATCAAAAGCTCCAGGACTCTAAGGTTAAATAGCTCATGTGAAACCTTCAGCACTATTGTTACAGGACATCTAAAGACATGGGCATGGCGTGGCTAACCTAGGTTCCCTTTTGAAATATATTTCCACAAATAGTCAACATATCTATGTCAACCACTCTATTCTGTCCCATTAAAAGCTTGGATTCTAAAGCACAAGATGAGAAATAGATACTCTATCGGCATGCTGCAGCTAGCCTTTCATAAATCGCACTACAATCAATCCCTGTAAAGGAAAATGATACTCCAGAATCTCTATTCGCACACACATCTGTTTTCTTATTGTAGGAAGGAATAAGAAAAAGTTAAATGTTTAAAGCCTAAACTCTAAATTAAGAAGAGATTGTAATGATGGATGAATTGAAAACCACCTGTAAATGTTAAGATTGCTGCACTCTTCTGCAGACTGAGTCTATACTGCAAACCTCCAATAGACCTGGACTGTGCGCTCTATAAAAATCATGATGAATGCAGACTTGTTTTTATATTATGGAGGTCCTAATCCTCCTCCTCCTCTGCCTTTGCTCTATTGTTGCAACATCAAAGACCGACTGCTGGCCGAGATACAGTCAATATGAAAAGGGCGACCAGCAAATTTACTGCTTGACTTCATTCCCTTTAAATGGAATAGGCACCATGGCCCTTTTTCAAAGTCCAGTCACAGACATATATCTTTTTTATTGGACATCATGTACAATAAAGTGAAGCTGTAACTTTGAAAAAAAATAGAACACCTTAACAAAATCCCATGAGGTGAACATTCCTTTATAAAAATATCACTGTGGTTACATGTTTTGAAAAACTCTGTGCGCTCTGCAGTGGAAAAGGCACGGGCTGGTGAGGTTATAGTTTAGCTAAGATGCATATCCATGCCTAATATCTAGTTGGTTTCAAAAAAACCCCAAAACTAATAAAATGTGATATATTTAAGACAGAATGCCAGTGTCATTCAAATAAACTGAAACGGCAGCATTCATGTCACAAGAATCATTAACTGCTTTGTTATAGCCTGCTCTGTGCAGTGAACCTTTACAGACTTCTTCTGTCCAGCGACTCTTAAAATCAGCTGCACAAAACTCCAATGTACGCACTGCATCTTAAACAACTCCTGTCTGATTACTGAGGTAATTTCAAAAGACACTTTCAGATGAGAGTTGTATCTGCAGACACTAATGGCAGGGACAGATTTATTGCTGCTGTAGCACTAAATGGACACTAAATGATTTCCCAGTATGAAGTTAAAACCGCATAAGCAAGTCATATGATGTGGCAGATGATTACACTGAGGTTTTACAGAATCCAGGCTAGCTAGCCCTGGCTTTTATTTTTTATTTTTATAAACTTTCCTTAAAAGAATGAGAAGATTTTGTTTCTATCCTTTTTGTTTGGGTAATTTGTGCAAAAAGCCATCAGTAAATGTCTATTTAGTAACATCAGATCAAGTTCATACTGACTTTAAAATCCCACACTGATATGTAGGTGGCAGATAAAACCAAGCAAATTTATGCTTTGTTACACCCATAATAATCTTAGGCAAGTACTTCCACTGGAGTAATTTTGGTTTCCTTGTACCAAAATCTGCTGCTGACAGTTTACTTCTAAGGCAAGAAAGACATTAAAGGTATTTGACATTTTTGAAACACTAACATCCAAAATAGCCTTATTATCATTGGGCCCTCCTCACTGCTCTTTCCATTACATTACACTCCACTGTCAGTCACCTCCTCTTTCCATCACGGGCTACAGCACAGAACAACTTCTGGCACAAGGACCTCACTTTCTGCTCAGCCTTCCTGGGCTTGTACAAGAAAAGATGTCTTGATAACAGTGCTCAATTGTTCAGTACCTGAATATGCAATCCAATGGAAGCGCAAAGGCAAGACAGCTGAAGGAGGTTTTCTGGAAGTTAAACTTTTAGTCCACAAACAGCACTGACTAGGTAACTATCCCTTGGAAAGGGAGGACTTCATCAGAGCAGTGGTATAAAGGGGTGGGACACACTATTTGGGCAGTTTATACAGACACTTACAGGGTACTCATAATGGTGTTGCCACAAGTGCTGATCTCAAGATCAGCTTATCTCTGCAAGACAAAGAGTATTTTAATCTTTCCATCTAAGAAGAGCTACTGTGGGACAAAACAGTCCAAGATTTTTTCAGTGGCTATGAAATTAACAATGAAACATTGTGGATGGAAATGAATTCATGCAATCAGAAGAAAACCACATGCCAAAGCCCAGCTTGTCTTCATGGATGAAGGTCCAGATTATGTGTGTTACATGCACATCAATTCTTCAGAAAAACTGAGTTGTATAATATTCAAATCCAAAAGGAACTCTTGCTGGGTCTGCAGCTGACAAAAGTCATTGTCTCTTCTTGCTTCATGAAAGGTCAACTTAAACACATTGAGAACGTAGGACCAGCGCAGAGGTGTAAAAGTCAAGGTACATTTGAACTTCTGTCTTTCAGCATGGTCTGAACCCATCATGAGTGATGAAAGAAATAGTTAATCTTTGATTTTTCCTCTTTCATCTTTATGATCACCTCCCTAAGATTAAGAGGACCCAAATGCTATTAGTCTACAGGAGTTTAGAGGTGAACAGCTCCAGGCCCGCTTTCATCTTGCTGACAGCTAGAAGGGAAGAATACAAAAAATATGCCCCACTGCTATGATTTTCCCAAGCACAGTAAAACAAGGGCAAAAGGATAAAGGACCTGTTGTCCAGCACCTCCCACACCAGCCCCCCTGACCAATCATTACACCGCCACACAACTGACCACTGCGGCCAACCATCCCTTGTTGCAATAACAAGTTATGTTGCACTTTGTTTTCTTTCTTTTTCTGGTGTTTCAAATTCACAGTACAAGGAAACACAAACACTGGAAATGCCCTGCTCTTACTGATGGATCAGTGAGCTCACTACTCTGTTTCTTGGAAATATTACTCATCTGTATGTGTTCAACTATGACATTTAACCTGGCATTTTTATTTTTATTTTTTGCCTTCAAAACTTTTAAAATCAGTATCCTGGAGGCATAATTGTGTTCAAGTACAACAGTAATCACTACATCATTCAAGAGTTCCTTTTGCAACTTACTAAAGCACTTTCCATTTTTCTGTTCTAAGTTATCACTTTATTAGTCATTGTGACAGTGCCTACATCCTGCATTCATGCCTGGAGACCTATGAATCTGCACATTGTTTGCAAGCAACAGCAACAACAAAGAAGCCTCAAAGAGCTTGGATTAAGATTAAAAATAAATTAATTAAAAAAAAACCACCAACAAAATAAGGAATGAAATGCATCAGTGACTTACAACTTCTACCACTGAAAAATAATGCTAAAAAAGCTCAACTTTTACAGAGAACAAAGAGCTGTTGATTAGTGCAAAGCAAAGAGCAAGATACAACAGACAAAAGAGGCCAAACATGCACTAAACAACACTACGAACAGCGCAAACGAGATACAACTGGGTACCATCACATTTGTTAGCGTGGAGGACTGGTAAAACACACAGAAGGTCGTATAGCAACCAATTCTGGGATTTAGACCTGTCAAAGCTTCTAAATCTTGTCTATCACTCTACTTTCAAGACAAACGAAAACCAGTTTGCTTCAATTTTATAGTTTATTTTTGTGTAAGAAAATGTCTAAATTGTCAGCATATATATCTGAAGTACGAATTCATTTCAAGATTTTAGGAGAATGTAAGCATAAAAAGTTAGGGCAAAATAATTTCCTACCATTGTGGCCAGGTCTGCCCAGAAGGTCACAGCTCTTCCCAGAGGAAAACGAGTTCTGTGACACAACAGAGCAGCTCTGTTCAGTGTGAACAAGAAGGATGCAGAGGACAACCTCTGCAGAGAGCAGGCAGCCTCCTAACTTCCAAACAATGGCCACAGAATGGCCTCGTAGCACAAGAGCTCCTGTGCCCCCAGAGAGTGAAGTGAGGGCTGGACACATCTGTGGCAGGCAGTCTCTGCACTTCACTTTCTGTACAGTTTTCTGTAAGGTTTTCAGATGCTGCAAGACAACACAGCCAGAGTTTCCACCTAATCATTCATTGCTCCTTAAAGAAGTGTTTCATCATTCTGGAACAATAAGGCACTGATCATTAATATACAGATGTAGCAGGTATGAGTGGAGACAAAACAGTTGCTGAATTTGAAACAAGGTTCCCGATTTACATTTAATATAACTGGAATTAGTTAAATAGATCTCTTCCCAACAAAACAATTCCAGAGCAGAGCAAGGTGTTGTAAAACTTAGCATGATGAAGCTCTGAGCACCAGGGCTGGGTTACCTATTAGCAGGTCGTAACATGCATGTTAAAATCAGAGGGGAGCACACAGTTACTGGCTCCTGCCTGACAGCAAAACGATGATGAAATTGCTGGGGTCATGAAGACCAAGAGCAGAGCTTCAACCTTAGGCCTCCTGCTTTCGTGGACAGCTGGCATAAGCCAGGACAGAGAGGGAAAATGTGGCTGAATGTAGGGACTGACAACACAAGCTGGAGGAGTGGTGAGCTTCTTGTGCCAATCAGATAACAGTTAGGGGTCAGCATTGTTGTACTGCCATCATATTGCTGTAACAGCTGTGACAGACTAGCTGTGTTCTTCCTGTGCAAAACAGACTTATGTTTACAGGGTGACCATAAAATAAAAACTACTCAAGAACTAGTGCTGATTGTCCAGGTTAGGTGAGCCAACAGAAGTACCGCTAACCCAGCTCCTTCCAGGTTCTCTAGGTACCCGTGCCTTGTCTCTACATCTCATTATCACCAAGCATCATCAGTAAGGCTCTGGACCTTCCCAGGAGTCAGACTCAAACCTACCACTCCTGATCCCACTGTCAGTCAGCCACCTAAATCCATTTGCAGGACTCCGAGCCGTGCATAGCAGGCTTCCCTTTAATCATTCTTGCTCCAGACCCAGAATGACTTTAAGACTATGCACACCCACTGTTTTTGTTTGTTTGTTTGTTTTCTTCCATACAATACTATGAAGAGTTGGAAAAATGACCCTAATCTTGCTCAAAACAGAAATAAAGCACTTCAATAGGGTCTTCTGTATAAGGCACTATGAGAAAACTGCTCTGAGATACAGTTGTAGAAATTGAGATGCACGCTGTGATTTCATGCCAGATATTTATCACTGAAGACTAAAGATGAGCAGTACGGTTACTCTCAGCTGTTGAGCTAGAGAGAAATTCAGCAGAATGTGTGTCATCCAAATATCTTGGTCAAATCTAACATAGGAAATTACTTGTGTACCTGCCTAACGCTGCTCCTTGCAGCCATAACTAAATAAAATATTCCTGGATTCCTGTTCTAAATTACTGCAGTGGTCTTAGCTACTTACTAAGAAGCTTGCTACATTTTACCCTGAAGGTGCAGTAACTCTTTTCCACCAGAAATGCCTTTGTGTACTGGGAAATGAATCAATGGGATAGGTACGTAACTTAACATTTTCTGGAGTTTTCCTGAAGCCAGGACTGGCATGTGGAGGAATCTCTCCTAGGAGCCACGGGCAACAGCAAATGCCCTGCTCAGAGCAGCAGCCTCGCTCCTTCACCCCCATTTTCTCTGCTTCTACAAACGCAGCAGCAGCACACGTAAAGCTAATCATCCTTCCTTCCCTCTAGATCCTGGAACAAGCCACAGCCCACTGGCAAAACCACTAAAGAGCACACATAATTCTCTCCTTTGGGAGAAGAGAGAATGAACTGCACATGGTGTAAGTCATTCATAAGGCTTAGTGCCTAACTGGGAGAACATATGCTAATGGTGAGGGTGAGCTTTAGCTAAGAAACAACACAAGACAGCCTGCTGAGAACAGACAGGTTTTATCTATCAGTGGACTATCACTGTCAAAAAGCACAAACCAGGACATCCTCTGTGATGAGTAACAACCTCACCAAAAGAGATCTTGGTTTCCCAAGTATCAGCCTGCTTCACCCACAGGACACCTGCTCTGAAAGTCATTTGTGCAGCATATGAACTGCTCTTCAGGCAGAGAAAGATTTAGTGCTCATATGAAATATATGATGTACATTCAGTTATCGGCATCTTATGTAGGCTAAGGACGGTCTGGAAAACGTGAATGCAAAGAGCTGAATCAACATTTTTTCAAAGATGATTTAGACAATCAGTTTCTATGAGAGTTAACCAAATGTAAAGCCCCAGAGCTCCAACAGGCTTTAAAAAGCTCAGCCTAAAACTCTCCCAAAGTAAACAGCCTGAGTCCTGCTTGGACTGAGAGAGCCAGAAGCTGAATTACACCACTGTATCTGAGTGAGACCATTTTGCGATTTGCCTGGATCCCTCCAGTACCGCAGGCAGCAGGGAAAAGCAAGCCTTGAAAACACCGAAATACGTTTCCCACTTCACATTAGTTTACCATAAAACCTATGTTAGCAGCAGCATGAAACCGCAGCGATGCAGATGCAGAGCCTACTTCTTTCTGCAACAGCAAAGTGAGGATACCCGCGGCTGTATCCCACCCACCCAAAGAGCCCCAGCAGAGCACACGGGGCCGTTCTCCCGGGTGGCCAGGAACAAGGACAGCATGGGGAAGGGCACTGGCAGCAGAGATAAGAGCAGGGGAAACACAGCTTGTTTAATTGTAGGGTGGAAATTCTATCTGGATTTCCTTCATCCATCAGCATTTCAAATATAATTGGGAGGCACAAAAAAAAAAAAAAAAGAAAGAAAGAAAGAAAAAGGTAATAATCTAAATCTGTCCTTTGTGTTTTCTCTCAAATCCTTCCATTGCTTGTAGGAGCAATGCTGGGAGAAAGAAAAGCTCTTCCTCCCTTGATGAATCTGACTACACATGCAGGTCCCTGTTTTAGACTACTTAAATTTCCATCAGCATTTGAAATTAGAACGGATTCTTTCTAAACCAGCTTTATGGAAAAGGCTCAGGGACGTGCTAGGATTTTGCCTGCTTGTTCTTCTTTTTTAACTGGGACCAACGCCTCAGATTTTCTTCCAGACACATAGGACCAAGTTCAGACTGCTTTATTGGTGCAAACTGACTGCAGAAGCCTTAAAACATCATACCTTCCTTTTGATATAAGCCAGGGATAAACACAAACATTTTAATTTTAATGCAGAAATCTGCCCTGTCAAAATGCATTTCTCCAAGCAGTTGCTGCACAGAGCAGTCTTCTCCGTGTTTGCCACGATCTGTGCAGCGAATGATGATGACATTTGGTCAGATGAAACACCGACACTTGGTCAGATTCTGACAATCTTTTCTTTCCACAGACATACCGAGACTGACAAAGAGAAAGGAAAACCAGAGGATAGGAATATTCAGAACTGCAGCCCCATGGAACACCTGTCGCTTTGATAGCACCGCCAGCAGGATGGGGTGACGAGCCAGCCAGCTGTATACATGAAGCAAAGGTTCACTGCATCACATATCTGTATGTATTCCAAGTCGACACTGAGGCTCTTTAGTATAAACAGCAACAATCGGAGAGGTGCCTATCTGTACACACCAACAAATCTGAATGCAGTTTCGTGTGGTTTTATTCCTCGTTGACCCTTTACCTGGGAACACAATGCGCTGCTGTTTTGTGTTTCACTTTGGTGTGAGCCGTGCTAACAGCCACAGGGTGCTCAGCCTCGGACCCAGAGACACCCATGCAAAGTTCCCCTCCCGCCCTGTGCTGCTACACGTCCGCCTGCCAGAGCTCACCCTTCTGAGGCAGGTTACAGTGCTTTCCAGCTGGCAGAGGAGTGCCTGGCAGCCCTAACCCAAGAAGAAGCGGACAGGCTGCCATCTGCCCTGCCGATCACCCGCAGCGGTGCACCTCCCTCCCAGGATGTGTTGCACAGACGTGCTCTCCCAGATACGGAGCTGCAGAACCCATTCTGCTGGGAAGTACATAAAAATTTCAGTTCTACAAATGGCAAAATACGAGCTGCTAAAGCCATCACGATATCTAAAGGCATGCACTTCCCTAGTTTTCTGTATAAATGAAATAACCGGACAGAAAAAACGCTCCAAGCTGACAATCAACAGATTTGGATGAGACAGCCGAGGCGAAATGACAACGCTCTGAGATAACTATTCGATTTTCCTCCTCTGTCACCTTAACTGCACAAAAGCACTCTGAGAAGAGCTCCTCGGGGATGCAGCGCACACAGACCAGCTGTTTCCCTCATTACGTTATAACCCTGGTAAGAAAAGGCAAATTCAGGGTTATCATAATGATAGCAAACACCTCATAAAAAACCTCTCCTCATTTACTTTTCCAAGGAACATCGTTTTAAAAAGGCTTTCTGAGCACCCATGAGGAAAGAAAGCGTCATTTGTAAAATGTTATTAGCTGAAATCTTGAAGATACTAAATAAAAATGTCCCGTAGGGCCAGGCCAGCACTACAGCTGCAGAGGGGCACCACAGTGGGCCCCGGCGGGCAGCGGGACCCCCCACAGGAGCTGGGCTCGGCAGGGGACCTCACCGGGGGGCTGAGCCCATGCATGTGGGGGGTCTCCAGCACCTCCTCCTCACGTTTATAAAGTTGCACTCTGCGATGCCTCCCTTCGTCTAAGATGATACCGGGAGGTCGTGTGAATTTATGCCGGTGATGATTACACGTTTTCTATCAGCTTCTCACATGGTTTGGTGGCTGTTTCTGTTCTAACTCCAGGATACGGAGCTCAAGAACCGCTGCACCTGACTAGCGACGCGCAGCCCTGCCTCGGCGCCAGGACGGCCGCGCACCACCGCCTCTCCGCACGGCCATAAAACGGGACGCTGCATAAAAACAGAACCGCCGGACGCGGAACCGAAAGAGTCCTTCATCTCTCACCGAGGTAACTCGCTGTCAATTCCACGGGATCAGGAGGCTGGGACGGACGGGGCGGGCCGTCCCCAGCCCCGCTCCCCATCAGCCGCAGGCATCCCGTGCCCTCCGCCCCTCGCCTGCCCGCCCGCGTCCCGATAACCCCCGGGGCGGCCGTATTCCCCGATCCCAGCGCCGTACCCCGACTGCCGCGGGCGGAACGCCCCACGCAGCCCCGCACGCACCGCGGGTGCGACGCCCGCTGCCGCCCCAGCGCGCCCGGCGGCGGCTCCGCCTTCTCTCCACCGCGGCCGGGACAGGTGCGCTCCCCCCGGACGGCACTCACCTGCCGCTGGCTGTGGTTGGCGGCGCCCGCGGGGCCCTGCGGCTCTCCGCCGCCGCCGCGCAGCACGGTGATGTGCAAGGTGAGCAGGAGCAGACCCAGCAGCAGCAGCAGCTCGGCCGCCAGCCGCACCATCCTCTTGAGCCGGGCGGCTTTAGGGCCCCGCGGCGGCGGCGGCCGAGGGGGAGGCGGAGGAGGAGGAGGAGCCGCGGCCGCCGCCGCCGGAGCCGCCGCCGCCGCCG
>JACDJE010000279.1:504620-578722 GCA_016647715.1 Pavo muticus | reverse complement strand
GCGGGGCAGCGGCGGCAGCAGCAGCAGCAGCAGCGGGGGCCGCCACACCACGGCGGAGCCACGTCGGGGCGGGACGCGGCGGAAGCGGCGGCGGGAATCCCGTGGCTGCCCGGCGGCGGGCGGCAGGTAGCGGCGGGGCCGCGGGCAGGCGGCGTCTCCGCGAGCAGCCCTGCAAGCCAGAGGCACCGTGGGCCGTCGGAGGGAGGGAGCGAGCGGGCCGCGGGGCCGGGGGGAGCCGGGAGCCGCGCGCGTGTGTATGTGTGTGTGCGCGGAAGGGAGGAGAGGCGGGGGGCGGCTCTCACATGGCGGGGAAGCCCCGAGGGGAGGAGAGAGCGGGGGACTCTCGGCTCCCCCCTCGCGAGGGGTTGGGGGTGGCCCCGGAGCTGCCCCCCCGCCATCGTGTCCTCGCCCGCCCCGTCGCTCCCCCGCTCCCCCCGTCCCTCCCTCCCTCCCTCCGTCAGGGCTCCCCGCGGCTCCCGGCCCGGCCCCTCCCGGCGAGAGGGGGGCAATGAGGGGCAGCCCCCCCACCCCCTCCTCCTCCTCTTCTTCCTCCTCCTCCTCGCTGCGGGCTCTCCGGGCCGCGGGAGGCTCAGCCGGCTGCCCTCGATGGGAGCTGGGTACCTGGCTCCATCTCTCCTCTCTCTCCTAGGGCTGGGCAGGGGCAGCGCCGCACTCTCTCCTGCCACCGTGCGTGCGTGTGTGCGGGCGGTCGGCTCTCCTCCCGCTGCTGCTCCTGCACCAACTTTCTCGCCCCCTCGCTCTGTGCCGGGAGAGGTGTGCGGCGGATGCTTTTATAGTGCCCTGCCTCCCTCCCCTGCTGTCCTCCCCCCAGCTCGCTCCCCCCCTTTCCCTTCTCTCTCTCCGCAGCTCCGCCGCTGCCTGCCGTCCCCCTCCCAACCCCGATCCCTCCTGGCCGGGCGCTCGCTGCACCTTGCGCGGAGCTCCAGACTGCGGGGAATGCCCCCTCTGTGTCCCCTTGCAGGAGGCACAGCTTTCCTCTTTGCTGGCTGTAGAAGTACAGTGGAACAAACGCTGTCTCTCAGGTGGGAGGGCCCCGAGCTTAAAGTGAAGTTGCGTTTGAAAAGAGATGAGAACAGTTCAGTGGAAATGGGGGTGAGATGACTGTCCGCTGTGAGTCGGTGTACTGTGGTGTCTGATCTGGAAGAGCCTCTTCCTGAGTGCTGCAGGTCACTGTAATGAGAGTGCAGCTCAAAGAAATGTGAGTCACCTCACCAAAAATGGGACACTGGAAATCTTTGTGGTTGTTCTTCTACAGTTCAGACTGTGACATGTAAAAAGCAAGGATCTGTGCAACGGGGGCCTGTGTGAGTGAGCAGCAGAGGGCTGTGCGTGGCAGCTGGGAGGTCGAGCGTGTGCCAGAATGGCCAAAAGCAGAAGGAGCGCTTCCCACCCCAAACGTTTTCAGCCTGGGAGTGACATCCCCAGCAGTTCTGCTGCAAAGCAAGGGGGAGATGCACTTCCAGAGCGTGGTGCCAGCTGCGGCCGAGGCACAAGGTGGGATCCCGCCTGCAGCACACCGCGCCCTGCCTCCCTCGGCCCAGCAGTGTGTGTGTGTGTGGGGCATGGGGAGAGCCGGAGCTCACAGGGGGTCTCGGACAGGTCTGGTATGTCTGAGGGCTGCAGTCACAAGTGAGTCAGAATGCTGGCACGTTCCAGGCAGACAGGTTGCCCTTACAATGATAATGCTGTGAACTGTCAGCTGTCAGACAGGGAAGTAGTTAAAATAATTGCACTGAAACACTGTTAGAGATGAGACCAAAAGCCACAGAACCCAACCCTTCAGGTTTAAGGGTTTTAACCTGCTATGAGCACTGCAGTAGGAAGGATCCACACAGACATCAGTGTCCTGAGCACTCTGCTGTGAGCGCAGCCCCTCTGCCTCATAAGATCGCTCCTTGAGGAGCACTCGGTATACCGAGCACCCGTGCGCTCGGATGCACAGGGAAATCCTACAAAGCCATTCCACATTACATAAAGCCCTAACAGTCTGTGGGATGGTCACGTGGCTCTAAAAGAAGGTTGTATTTTCTTTAACCCAAACATTCCTTGTGCTAATCAAAATACCAAGGAGATAAAAACACTGATGTGCTTCAGATGTCATAGCTCAGCCTCGGCTTTCCTGCTGCCATCGCTGGGATGCTGGCAGCCAGTGGCAGTGGGCAGGAAGTAGGGGGCAGGGGAAACTGGGCAGCAAAAGTCCTCCAGGTGTGGCAGAGCCTGTCCCTGCCTAGTGGCTGTTGGTGGCTCATGGCTGTTGAGGAAAAGTGGAAACTTGGCATGTGAGTCGTGTATTTCAGAGCTCAACGGCACAAATCGATGGCTGGGGGAGACAGGAGGCTGTAATGCGAAACAGTCCAAGCAACTGGTGAGAAGCGCACACATGGATCTGCTGCTGAGCTCTGGGTAATGTATGTTCTTCCTCGCCTTATGGAAGACTGAACCAAAAGACATCTTTAATCCAGATGAGATGGGCCCAAGCTGGTGTGTGTTTCCTCATGGGACATTAAGTTTTATGCATTACGCTGTTGTGGAAAGACAGAGGGATGGAGCAGTGCTACTATTGGCAGTGAGCAGCTGGCAGCAAGAAACCAAAGTCCCTCCCGCTTGAAAAAGCTGGGACAAAAGTGGCACTTGTGTATGGCGACAGTGCTGCATGGCTGTGCCGGGTGGGAGCAGGAAGCATGTGTGCCATAGATGCCAACTGAAATTCACAAACACTGTTAAACTCACAGATGACTTCATCGATGAATTGCAACCTCTAGGGAAAATGTACTCAAAAGCAAAGGGAAAAGCAACCATGTTTTGAGGACTGTCCCCTGGGGTCCGTCAGGGCTCCGCTTGTCCTGTCCATCAAAACAGCACACCGTGGTCACTGTGCCACTTGCAGTGCTTATGGCCAGCTGTGCGTGGGACTGAGTATGCTTTGCAGGGCAAATCCCACCCCAGCACCACAAGGGTACCTACACTTGGTGGTATGAGAGCCACTCCTGGAAATGAAGCACCACCCGGCTGAGAAATGACACCGTGTGAAGTCTGGGTGGTCCTGCTGACTGAAATCATTAGGACGTTAATTGCACCCGCTCAAGTGTGAAAAATCCTCATTTTGGATGAGTGCCGCCACCAGGTGACATCCTTCAAAGCTAGCTGGAGAGGGAGGGAGGGGGAACATAACATGATGTGATGTAACACCACCATCAATACTTCATTTCAGGAGTGTGCAGGAGGTGGAGGGGGAACAATAGATGAACCAAGCGTGAGTACCACTGCCACTGGTGTCAGAGCACTGTGGCTCAGCTGGAACCCACACCCCAGCTGTCCCAGCAGCTGAAGGATGCAGGTGCTCACCTGTTTGTCCAGGTTGCTCCTTTATTGTCAGCCTTGCTCCAGGACAGTGGAGGTGCCCTGTTGGTAAGGCTGACAGATTTTCAAATGTGGCTGCTGCAGCCCCACTGCTCTCCTCAGCTTGCTCCTCCCTGCGCCTGCTCCCAGCATGCTGTGGTTTTATCTTTATGCCCGGGGGTTGCTTTAAAATTGTCTTCAATGAAAACCTGGCTCCGGTAAAGTCATTGGCAAAGCTCCCATTGACTTCAGAGGAGCCAGGATTTCACCCGAAGACACTATGTAGATGAGTGGTGAATGGAAAGCATACATCTGGCTTCCCGAGGGTTATTATAGGTGGTGACGACCTCTGCTCTGGTGAGCATTGAGCAATGCTGGGTGGTGACAGTTGGCTAAAGCTTCTCCTGCCTCATCCTTGGCTTTGCTCTACGGCTCTTCTTGGATCCGCTTATCAAGGTGGAATTCAATGCCTGTTTGCCCACACTGCCCTTCCCCCAATGCCAGCAGATCAGCAGACAGGAGACAGAATGGCTGATGAGCTCCCAGCTCCAACCTCTAAGCTGGGAGCTACAAATGCACACACAACGCAAAGGGTCTTTAAAAAAAAAAAAAAAAGGAAAAAGAATAACTTTCCCCTGATAACAACGTCAGCCTTTCTTTGACATGTGCTTCCTTTATCTCAACAAATTACAACTGGAAGGGTAACACCATTTTTTTACAATGTCTGGTTAGCTCACTTTCCCTGCTTCTCCCAGACCTGTGCTCTCCTTCCCGCCTTCATACTCAGTCCCCAGCCAGACCCGGTGGCTGGGACACCACTTCTGAATTGTGTGACACACTGGAAAGGCAGTGGCCACTTTATTAACACTTGAAGCGGAAACGTGTAGCAAGTAGAGTCTGCATGAGAGAAGATGGAGAAAACAGCGCAGCCCAGTTTCCCACCTCTATTATTTTTACTACAATATGCTGTGCGTTTTCTACTGATGATGTGCAGCTGCACCATGGCGTTTGTCAAGGTGCAGTGGTACATGGCTGTGGGAATCAGCACCATGGGGAAACTCTCTCCAAAAGTGCCCAAAGAGCCTAAATTCTGCTGACATGCAGAGGTGCCCCCCACAGCACATTTACAACCAACCAACCAACCAAAACCAAAGAGATAAATAGAGCAGTTTACACCTTCTGCACCTATGGTTTCGAACCCTTTTATTTCCCCACGGAAACATCACATTACTGGATTGCAATTGGCTTTCTGTTCAAGGTTGTTTTTTCTGACTCTGGAAGTACTGAATTAAAACCCAAAAGAAAGCAGAAAGCCAGCTGAGCTGTGGGGAAGGGGAGGGGAGGATTTCACAACAAACATGGTGCTGGTGGGTGAGACGAAGGGCTATCTCCATTGCAGGGAACCTCACATCCCCACAGAATAAGTAAATAAAATTCAGCTCATTTCTTGATGGCATCAGGCGATGTCACCTGGCTTAGTCGATTTAACATGAAAGGCAGAGGGCTGTGCTGGAGCTGTGCTGCCAAGGCTGAAGATTTCATAGGTGAGGTTGTGTCTCCTGGGTAGTGGCTGCTGCAAAGGTGGCATAAACAAGTACCAAGAGGACAGGTGTTTCCCTGCCGTTCCCTTCTTTCTGAGGCTCTGGTGCTGAGCCCACTGGTACCCAAATCCAAGCACAATGACACACTGTGATCCCTGC
Organism: Pavo muticus; assembly: GCA_016647715.1. Classification (NCBI taxonomy): domain Eukaryota; kingdom Metazoa; phylum Chordata; class Aves; order Galliformes; family Phasianidae; genus Pavo; species Pavo muticus. The sequence continues at coordinate 573,662 of JACDJE010000279.1, read as the reverse complement.
AGAGCTGTCTTAAATGATCCGCTGCTTTGGCAACAGTCTTTTTAAACAGGTATATTTGCTGAGATGCAGGGAAAAAGCACTTATGTGAAGCGAATCTTCTGTAGAGATGGTGGCAACATGCTTGGTGCAGTCTTACCTGTTACACAGCCATGTGGCACACTGCGAGGAAACAGCAGAAGGAGGCTCACAGTAATGCAGGTGAAGAAACCAAGTAAAGTAGCACATGTGCCCCTCTCTTAGTGTTCTTGAGTGGCTGTTCCTAAATTCATTTGTGCCAGACTACAGACAGGCTAGATATTCCTAACGGCAGCGGGGCACAGTAGGCTGGGTTTTGTGTCCTCTATTAGCACAGCTTTTAGCAGAGTGCCGGCCAGGTTAGCAATACCCCAGTACCAACAGTGGTAATCATAACAGCAAACAGCGGTAGAGATCCTGTGGAATATCCCGGGCAAAAGAGGACGATAATTTGAAAAGTCTTTGTAAAGGACGATGATATTATGCTAAGTAAAGCAATGGAGAGGCAAAAAAGGAATCTGGGGCCTCTCATCTCAAGTATTTAATTGAAGAATAACATTCTCTGCTACCCAGCTTCAAGCACATTGTCTAGGAAACAAATGTGGGTGGTCTGATAGCAACAGCTTCACCTGCTGTCCACGGCTGGATGTGGAAGTCTCTGTGGATGTAGTGGCCAGAGCACAGAGCTGGGCTGAGGAAAGGCACCCAGAGAGCCTCTGCAGCAGGCCTGGGGCCGGTATGTGCTGGTGGTGAGGGGACAGAGCAGGGCCACCCACCTGTGCCCAGGGAAATTGCGTGGCTGTCTTCCCTGGTCTTGCCAGAAGCAGTAGTTTTGAGGAACCTGCTCCAAACTGGAGACACAGGGCTGAGAAAAAGGGAGGAAACAGGCTACAGCTCAGCACACGTTTGTTTGAGGCAGCTCTCCTACAGAGGAGAGGTTTGCTCCTTGCCTAACCTGAAGACAACAGCAAGCATGAATGGAACAGCATGGAAAAAGCAGTACCTGGAGCTCCACCTTGCTGCCTGCAGCAGTTACTTGCTGCTCAGCAAGGACTGAGTTTTTCTTCTCTGTTTACCAGAAACATTCTAGAGCAGTGAAAATCAGCTTCAGGAGGTAGTGCAAGCCTATGGAAATCCTCAAGGGGAAGAGGCTTCAGAAAGATTGGTGGAAAACAGGGTCAGCACCACCACTAAATGTCAGTGCAGCCCCATTTGATCAAGCACAGGCTTTCCCAGAATCACAGAATGGCTTGGGCTGGAGGGGACCTTAAAGCCCATCCAGCTCCAACCCCCTGCCACGGGCAGGGCTGCCATCCACTGAATCAGGCTGCACAGAGCCCCATCGAACCTGGCCTTGAATGCCTCCAGGGTGCTTTATCCTTCTACTGCACCAGACATAACCAGTGTCCCTTTTGTGCTGCAATATCCCTTCACAGTTTGTATGTTTCCAGTGCATTTTCTCATGTATAAAGTCATCTTCTTAAAATGTGGGCTGACTGGGCTTGCTGTCTCTATTGAAGCTGCTGGTGGTGTTTCTCTGGGTGAGTCCACCAGTCTGAGCAAAGGGCAGGGCAATCACCTGGCCTTCTGCAGTTTTCCTTCAGAGTTGTCTCTTGCAAGGTTAGAAATGGGGAGGCTGTTTCTAGCACTAAATCCACAGAGTGGGTGGTTGATAAGATTATTAGTTCAACAAAACAGAAAGCTTGTGATGGGTCCCACTATAAAATGAAATTATTTCCAAAAATTGAGAATCACAGACTCATTAAGGTTGGAAATGACGTGTAAGATCATCACATCCAACCTTCAACCCATCCCCAGCATGCCCACTAACCATGTCCATCAGTGCCACATCTCCTTGAATATCTCCAGGGACGGTGACTCCAGCACCTCCCTGAGCAGCCTGTGCCAATGCCTGACCGCTCTTTCTGTGAAGAAATAATACTCAACCTGATAACCAACCTTACAATCTTACCTGATAATACAACAAAGAAATGAATTTCAGTGCAGGCAGGGTCAGACCCTTGTGCATGAAGGATCTCTCTACTGTATATGGAGATGCTAAAAAGATCCTGTTTAAACAAGAAACAACTTGAAAAAGAATGAAGAAATCTAAAGAGAGAGAGAAAAAAAGCCAATTAACCCTCTTTGACTTCTGGTGCTTAACCTCAAGCAGCTTTTTTTAGATCCCTTGAGGGCTTCATCTGTAAAATGCTCCAGTTTACAAGTGGGTTTAACTACAACATGCTGCTTTTCAACCCCAGGCAGACAGGGACAGATCCAATTGACACCTGCTTCAGACAACAAATGGGACACAAAAGATGAAACTCATTTCAAAGGGTCTATTTGTTTGTCTCTTGTCATGGATTAAACCAGGGGGCCACTATTTCAGGATGGATTCTGCTTTCATTCCAGTCAATGGAAAAAAAAAATCCTATTTGTGTGGATAGGATAATGCAAAGCTGTCCCTTGGCAAGGAGAAGTGCTGGTTGCTGCCGAAGCTTTGCTGACAGTTCTGCAGTGAGCGAGGATGTAGTACTTCTGAAATGCTCGATTTGCATGCCAGATGTTTGAAATATGAATATTCACACTTGTAGAATTTTAAACAGAACGATGAAAGTTTACTGAAAAACAAGTGGGAATACAAGAATTTTGGTAAGAATGCAAAGTACCACAGTGCTTTTTAAAAATAGGTCTTCGGTTATTTGATTCAAGTCTAACTCAATTTAGAAAATTCTTCCTGTCTAAAGCAATTTCTGTACGGGGGGTGGGGGAAGAACAGAGAAAAAATTGCTGAAATTATGCCTTTTCGAAACACAAACCAAGCGAGGAAAAAGAATCCAAAGCCTGCCTCATTGCCAGCAGCTTCATTAGTGGACATAACAAGATGCTGAAGCACTCTAAATCAGCGGTGAGTTCCACCACCCCCTGCACACAGTGTGCCGGCTCCTGGCACGTGCACCCCAATGAACTCTGTGCTGTTGGTTGCCCAAAGGGAAAAGAAATAATAGCAAAAAAGCCCTACAGGAACATTTTGGCAGCTCCTTGCTTCAAAGAGAACAGAACTTCTGTCAGTGTTCTGTGCACTGTGACAGCCCGCTTCCAACGCACGCACGCAAAGTAGGCGGCGCGCACAGGGGAGTGCTAACTCGGAATTTCCTGCCTCCTCCAACAGCGTTAACATTCCATTAACAAATAATTCTGGGTTAAACATTACTTTGTAGCATGCGTTTACCCAAATGCTTTAAACTGGATTTCTGAGGCCAAAGGACACATGGCTTTGTGTCAGATCAACCCTTCTGGTTTGGAAGCGGTGCACCCTCTCTGCAGGTAGAGAGCACGCAAACCAAACGCACGTTCCGATTTGCAGGAGCAAGCGGTACTGGTATTAAGCCCTTTTTGCTGACAACCTCACCTTCTTTAGGGCTTTCATTGATTTAACTGTTTCAGTCATACCTCTAATTGGAACAGGAACTCTACGTGCAAAGCAGGCACAGGATGTATGAGGGCTGTAAGGCTGGGTCATCCCTGGCTGCTGGTACAGATATGATTGGAAATATTACATCTGGAGAGATGAACTGGATGTGTGTGGGACCAAATGCTACTGATCGCTGGTGTGTTGGATGACCCAAATGGTAGCAACGGCTGAAGGTGCTGAGCCTGAAACCCTCGAGAATCCAAAACAAATTCACCTACGTTATACAGTTGCCTAATAAGTTAATTTGAAGCAGAAAGCATTTAGCATCGTGGGAAAAAAATGATTATAGAGATGTTTAAATTGTTCTGCCATGTGGCCTTCTTGCAATGGTCTTTACAAGTAAGCACAGCGGCTGTGATTCTGGCTCTAACAAACTCATGGCGATACTCTTGGAGGCAGCTGGACTACAAACAGTGCTGCTTCTCAGAGTGTGGTGGCTCCACCTCTAACGACATCTACTTATTGCAGATGTCATTACCAAGTAAAATAGTTGATTTGGTCGCTAAGGAAATAGAGCACTTGAAGCATAACATGGCAAGAGACAGGATACCTCTGCAGAAGGACTCTCACTAGTGATTATTTATGAACTAAGCATGGTAGAAAGGACAAAATTTTACCAATGACTGAAAACTGCTTAAAAAGTAACGATCCAGAACCAGCAGGATAATGCACACACATGCACATAGATCAATTAGACTTCAGTCTGGAGCAAGGCTGTGGGGTGCAACACCTATTTGCTACTTGGGAAGAAGCTGAGAAGTGATGTGTTAAATCTGGCAGACAAAACTGATACAACTAAAAGTGAAAGGAAAACGGGAACAAATTCCCTTCCAAACAGAGAATGCAGGAGTGAAGGAATTCAGATAGAAGAATGTAGGAGAAATGACATAGCAAAAGTAAGCCTGTGTGTTGCCCTGCACTAAGGGAACTCTACCACCCCGGGTCCCACTGAGAACAGCTGAGAGCTGTCTGTGGAGGAATACTCAGGCGAAAAAGCTGTGATGTACAGAGAGAAAATTATGCTGAAATCTCCCTTCTCAATGATTTCAGTACTTGGAGCTCAGGATGCAGTCATCTCAAGACTAATTAAAAAAATAAACTAGTGATGGGAATGGAAGGATCCTCATTTGACTTAATTATCTAGGGCAAGGAGAAAACATCCCTTTCATCCAAGGGTTGCATAATTGTCCATTATGGGCTAAAGTTTGGCTTCTTTAAAACGAGTGACAAAACTCATACTGAATTAAATGGAAGAAGGATGTGACCCATAAGGGTTCAGACCTTTTGAAGTATCCAATCTGTTGATCATCGACTAGAAGATCGTGGGAAAAATAGTTAATGGCTTTCAGTGTCTGATAAGCCTCTCTACACTCCAACACTATCAAACAAAACCAAACCAACCTCTCCATAAAAGCCTCAGAACACCAAAAAAATGTATCTACATGTATATAATGAAATGAGAGTATGAGAAATCCAGAAGCAATCAGCACTCAAAAGACTGATTGAGGTTATCATTACAAATAGAGAAACCAGTCTTAAAAAACCAGTGTTAGTCTGTGTTAGGCTGCTGAACTGGATTTTAAATTAAATTTCATCCAGAATGATTTTTTTAGGCTTATTTTTAGCTTCAACCATGTGAGAAGCACATGGCTCCATAAATACATTTCCCTCAGGAGTAAGTTAATGGGGAGGCTTGTGTGGGAGGAAACAACCTAAATAATTCATTTAAACTTACTAACTGCGTGAAGAATTTTATAGCTTCATGTCTTAAACATTTGTCATTAAAGTGTGATTGACTTTCATAATAACATGCATACATGTACCAACAGTGCGTGGGACTGATGGAAGGATTCATATAGGCTCCTAGTAGCCTGCAGCACCCTGGGCCCTTCCTAGAACTGAAAGAGAGGGAAATGATTTGTGAGAACTTTTTGATGCTGCTGTGGTAGGATCTGGCTCTGATATGCTCCACAGAAGAACCTGTCTTTTCCTCTGTTCATTCAGGGAGGCTTTGGGAGAGTCAGGTCGCGTGAAACCTTCCAGCAACCACTCTGGAAAACTGTTCATAAGAAAAAAAGGAAAGAACAGTCATTAGCTAATGATCATATATTTCTGCCAAATATGAAAGGAGGGAGCCACTGAGTGCACTAAACATATTTGCCCTTCCTGTCAAAGAGGGACATGAAGAAGGACTTGTGTGACATAAAATGACTCTGTTTTCCTGGCTATGTCCTACAGATCTTACAAAAAAGCAATGTTTCTTCTACAAACCTCTCCTCTGGGTGATGACAAAGGTCTTGTGCAGTTGGACAAAATCACATCCTCAGTCTGCAAATATTTTGCTTAGGTTGTGCTCCCTAGCTTTAAAAAAAAAAAAAAGGAAAAAAAAAAGAAGAAAAGGAAAAAGAGAGAGAAGTGGGGTTTGCTCATTCTGGTTCCTTCCCAAGAGGTCATAGGCCAGCAGCTTGTGTCCTGCATCTCCCTCAGCCTGCAGGTTGACAAGCAAATTCATACCCAGTAGGAGAACAGACCCCCAGGACTTTGCTGCTTCTGTGAGAGAGGCCTTTTTGACATATTGTTAAGACGTTATAAGCACCAACTTGCTGTTGTGATGGTGGATTTGTCACCCAGTCTGGAGGGGGGCCCTCTGAGAGGTCCTCAGGACCATCCTCTGCACTGATGAAGGGCCGGAAGCACATCAACATCCCTTTGGGTTTGGGAGACGTATTTATTTTCATCGCACTGGATGGGAGGCGCAAAGGTTTTTAACTCATTTTTTATGATTGCTGTGTAACACACCTTGGATTTCCTCTCATAGATGATGCACGTAAAGGTTAAAGTAAATGCAATTACTGTGAAATCCAGAAAAGGGATCCCATTAGCTGAAGTGGCAATGAGCTGTATTCTTTGGTTTGCTGCAGTCTGGACTTCATCTCCCCCACTGAATATGTCCATGTTTGTATCTGACTACAAACTTGTTTTTTTTCTTAAACTCTACAGAGAAGTTTATCTTCGGTTACTTCTACTGTGGACTACTGGCTTTGCCTCTTTTCAACCTACAGATCAAAGACATTATGTAAAAACAGTGCAATTATGACTAAGATAAACACTTTAAACTCTGCTGCTGTGATTTCATCCAGATTTTTTTTCTAGGTTTGTATTAACACTCAAGTGACTCAATCAGCATTGGTAGCAATAAAACACACATTATAATCCCCCGCTGATCCATCATTTTCATTTGTACCAAGAAGACTTAAGTGGTGCAGCTTGCGTTTTATTTCCTTTTTCTAGCCTCCGTCAAAAGTACATGCCCTTCTGCAATGTACACGTGATACTCAGAAATCAAAAGAACAGCTAATTAATTGCATCCCACCTCCTCATGTGGAAAATGGATCTAAGCTAGCATCTAAAACACAATGTGTTTGCTTTAAATAGCCAAACGCAGAGGGACCAGAGAGATCTGTGGGGAATTTTTGGCACCATGTGAAGATTCTTTCAGCCCTCGAATCCCCCACCCTTGAATTCTGTGGTGGGTTAGTAGGGAAAGGATATAAAATTGTGGAATTTTTTTAAAGGCCTTTCTCTTTGTTTTCTATTCTCCTTGGCTGCGCTCTTATATTTTAATACCGTATAATAGTAAGGAACAAGGAGGGTCATTCAAAAATATTTTTTAATCATTATTAAAAACAGAACTGCCTTTTGCTGCTGTTGGACCACATTTACCTACGGAGTCCTAAAATGGCTGAAAGGGCTGCAACCATTGCTTCTTCTTAAGGTTTTTGAGGGGTGCCAACCCAAGCGTGAATGAATGCAGGCGGTGGAGAATGGCAGTCCCACGCTCAGTTTCTACATGCTGCTGACCACTTTGGTGTCAAGGCACTTCTCAGGGGTCCAAAATTAGATACCAGCACCGCTTTCTTCTGAACAAAGGAGATGCTTTGCGTTGGCCTGGCTTTCCCCACTTACCACTCTTTCATTAAGGCATATTTAACTTTAATTCACCATGGTGGGATAGTAGCATGAATTTAAGGGCTTTGGTGAATGAAGAGGGGATTGCTCATGTATTAATAGCTATGAAGTGCTGCAGTAGCAAGACAGGGAGTGAATGCTTGGTCCCTGTTGTGATGTGACTTAGTTCTCTTGTTTCTAAGACTACATTACATGAATGTTCAGACGTTTTTGTGGCCATACATATATTGCACTTTTAGACTTAGTTTTTCTGCATTAGGAAAAAAGAGCTGTAAATGCTTGAAGGAGCTCCTGGAAGGAAAGAGAAGGGTATAGGGAATATCAGGATTTAGAACACAAGATTTAATTCAGAAGTATCAAGGCTGGCTCAGACTATTCCAGCAAAGGTGGTGGAGTGCCTACATTTGCTTTTTCTTTCTCTCCATGCTGTATATTCTCAGCATCTACAGCCATTTGCACAGATCAGCAATAAAGCCTCCAAACACTGGAATAACAGTTTTCTTCCACCTGTGAGGATTTCTATTGCTTGCCTATTTTGTAAAGGATAATGCAGTTCTCAACTTCCCATCTCCAACTTCTATGCCATGGGCAAGACGTCAAACTTCTACACAATAGAAGTCAAACTCACTAGTCTAACTTCTTGAAAATAGGCAGGTAATTCAAGTGCCTCGCTTACTTACACAGCCCCACCTACTGGGAACTGAATTGCTGATGTTATCTCATATACAATGCAGAATGCAACACGGAGCTATTAGGAACACTAATATCTAATAGCAGTCATATATAAAAGCAAGTAAACAAGAATTAAGCATAAAAGTTAGAAGCAGATCATTATAAGAGGACAATTTTGCTGTGTTTATTCACCAAAAAAAACCCCAAAACAAACAGCAGTATAAAAAGAATGGTAATTTGGCTTGTGTAATGCATGAAGATCTGCCTGAGATTCTCCGTTACTACTTTTGACCTCGGGGAAAAAAAATCCACAGCACTCTCAGATCATTGGAGAGAAAAAAAACGCAAATCCTTAAGAAGAGCAAAATGCCATGTTAAAAATGACACAAACCATTCTCATTAGAGCCTACATGGTCTAGATTGTGCTCTTCAATGTAGTTACAATGAAATAATTTTTTTTTCTCAAAAATAATGGGGAAAGGATTACTTCAATAAATACCATAAATCTCCCAAAATAGCTTCTTGTCCTGGATTATCTTGGGGCAAATGTCCAGCAGAAATTACAGCAACATCACAGATATGCAGAGTGAGTATCTTAGACCAGTCAAAGTATCTATTATTGCTCGTTTTTATCTTTCTCTAAAGGGAAGGAAGCTATGTTTGACCTCTAAGGAAGGTCAACAACTTAATTATTGTACTCAAGACAAAGCTACTTTGTGCACAGGAAATGAAAGCTAAAGAGACGCTCTGTGAAAAGAAAGACATTTTCCTCTCTTAAATAAATGAGACCTGCATGATTCAGTACTGTTTTCATCCTGATCAAGACTTGTGGATGGATGCTAAGTGATGTGCACTGGGAAAACAGGGAACTCAGGAGCCTTTCTGCATTTGCAACACAAGTGTTGGGGTAGACAGTTAAAAAATATATCTGTATGGAGAGAGCTGTCATAGCTGTTCTTTTCTTAGAATGTCAAATCCTACCTGTGGTAAATCCCCACAAGTGAAGCTGGCTGATCTTCATTTTTGACAGCTTGCCTGCTTAGTGATGACCCAACAGGATGATGTTGAGAGCACGCCGGTGACTTACAGCTCAGTTGGTGTTTTCAGAAGTCAGGAAGAACTTAGGAGCTTCTATTAAAAAAAACACAAATGGAAAATCCATAAGGCAGAGGACCTACGGAAAAATCTCCAGAGGTCATGCAATGAGAGGCTTAATCCTCTTTCACAAAAGAAATGACTTCAGCTTGCACAGATAACCTGAATTCTGACATTTCTTACCATTTGAATACCTGACAAATTCTTGCATATATAAAACAAAGAACAACCTGAGTAGCTCAGTCTTGAAGAGTTTATGAGTTTCAAGAAAACAGCGACCTTTCCAATCCAAGATCACCATTTAGCCAAAAGATCTTCAGTGATATTTTGAATGTTTCGCTTGCCACGCAGCCTTCTCTTACAACTGGCAGAACTGCCATGAAACTGGACTCCTTGTCGGGCAGTCGGCGTGATAACCGGCAATGTTCATAATCATAGGGGCTTCACTTCAGATAAAGCATCCCAGATGGAAAAGCCCTAAGTTCCAAGTTCAAAAAGGATAATTTCTGCTTTATTCCCAACTATTGGGAAAATGGGAAAACTCTCTAAAGCAGGCAAATTTTTCACTAAAGTCTCCACAGTGGCTGAGAAGTGAACAGTCTGGCTAACAAGAATGACCGATTATACAAATCTAACAGAAACAAATTTTAGGATGGCTGGGATTGGATTAAGTATGTATGTCTGCATGTACGTACAAAGCCCAGAGCCTGTATCTGGGCCAAGGCTTTCACAGTCACTGCTTCCAGGATGCGACCTATCATTTGTAGTCTTTGTTCACCAGCACACGACCTTGTATTTTGCTGTTTTAAAACACACATTCAAAGGGGGCTAGTTTACCAAGTGATGCAGTTTGCCTTGCAGACCTGACCCGCCTTGTTTATTTACCACCAGAGTATATCTGCAACTTTCCCAGCAGATTATTTATTTTTTCTTTCAAATCCTTGATAACAATGATGAATAGCCCAGGGACAAGAACAAATCATTGCAGAACCTTGATAAAAATACCCTCCTGATACATTTCTGTCCTGGTATATCAGTTTAGTTATTTACTATCTGCTACGTTATGGGCAGTGACATTTTAGGACAATTTTGTACAAGTACAAAACTTTACAGGATCAAAACTATAATGACTGGTGTCACTATGTCAACATCTCTTTATCTAAATGTTGATTGTTTAGCACATCCAATTTTCTTACAATTGTCTCAGAACTGATGTGAGGTTAAGTGGCCTATGTCTGTCTGGGCAGGCTGGGAAAAGGGGATCACCTCCTTTGTCCTTTTAAAATAATGAAACATTTGTTCACTTCAAGGTCTCTGGAATTTCCCCAGTACCTTATGAAATCAGGGGCTCAACAAGAGATGTTGATATAGAATATGGCCTGCTATAAGCAAGAGAAAAAAAAAACTTGGCCTTAAGGCTTGGAAACAATTTTGTAAATCTTTCAACCAGATCAGTGTGTAAATGGATAGTATTTGTTCTTGTGGGTTAGCAATTGGTCCTGGTTTTGATTCTGATGTATTCGGCTCCCTTAAAACAACATTGAATTTCTACGATTTATATCCATCTAAAATCTCCAATGTCAAATTACTGAGTTGCGCTGACTCCAGCAGCACCATGATGTGGCATTACCTGGCTTCCACCTGTTACAGTAAATTTCCTGTGTTTGCACTAGAGTGGGCCCCAGCTTGCAAATATCAGCAGAACTTTCCTGAAGTGCAGGTTTTTATGAGGCTGCCTGAAGTAGGCAGTTTCACCTGGTTTTGAGTTTCATTAGGAAAGCTTTGCTCCAGTTACAACTATTTTTAAGGGTAACAGGGCATCACCACACCTCTTTACAAATGGAAAAAAAACCTGTTCATCCTTCAGGAGAACATCACTACACACTGTGGAGACATCACTGGGAGACCATCTGACAGCTTTTCTAATTGTTTTTGCTCAATCCAATTTTGAAAGCTCAGAGAGAGTTTTTGCTTCTTCCCCTACCACACTGAATGAACAACTCCTCCTTCACTCTCACACATTTTCAGGCTGTGCATATGTAGAGCCATTTTTGTGGGACAGTGGATTTGCTCTGAAGACACAGTGTTCTCTGAAGGCCTGACAGGCAAACAGATGGCAAAGAAAAGTTGTTGCTGGATACCAGTGGGTAGCAGTCAGAGGAAACAGCCTTGAGGAAAAGTAAGAAGTTTGCCCTGAAGTACAAGTAACTACATCCAGTTGATATTTCTCCCAGGAACACTGGTGAGAAATCTATTAAATTGAAAGTTCTGTCTTTTAACAATAAAGCTATCTGAAATCAGATCCTTAACTCTGGAGGAAAAAGGGTACTTGAACTCTGATGATATATTAGGAGAAATCCTGCAAGAGAGAAAGCTCTTTGATTAAAGATCAGTCTTTAAGAGACTTCCCATGGTGCTTTCCCTCATGCTTCTGAACAAAGACATAGCTAGAGATCCATCTTGTCTTATTTTTCTCCTCAGAGTACATCATATCTATTTGCTTAGGACATTATTTTCCTTTCATCCAGAAGGATGGTTTTCACAGATACACTATTTATATAGGCACAGGGTCAATCACTGTGCATTTTCTTCCACCCCTACTCACAACAGAAAGAAAATTGCATAAGAACAGAATAGCTTTCACCACTACTTTTAGGGCTGATCCAATGTCAGCATTTCTGTTTCAAGAATAACTCCTACTTTCAACACCACAGAGGTAGAACTGGTCTTAATTCTTCATTAAATATCTAGTGGGCAAGACTCCCTGCTGAAGTGCATTAGGGTAAGTGGCTATTGAGCTCAGATAGAAAGAACTCAGATCACACCATGATTTCTTACAGTTCTTGTGGACTCTGAAGGCTAGTTTCCCCAGATAAAGCTGCAAATACACTTGCAGAGATGGATTTCCTAAGATAAAGACGTAGCACCAGGTCCACATCTTGCAGTTTCACACCTCTTTCTTTAAACACTTATTGAGGAAGTCAAAGTCCTAAACTATTTGATGCCTTTTCGTAAATCACAGAGCAATTCTGTTCAGTGACTATCCTGTGGTAACATAAAATTGACCAAGAAGTTTGGTCAACGAGATTAGTCAGGCTTCACCTGGAGAATGCTCTGGGAAGACCTGAGAGTGGCCTTTCAGTATCTAAAGGGGGGCTGTAAGAAAGAAAGGGACAGACTCTTTAGCAGAGCCTGTTGTCATAGGACAAGGGGAAGGAGCTTCAAAGTAAAAGAAGGGAGATTTAGATCGGATATAAGGAAGAAGTCTTTACAATAAGGGTGGTGAGGCACTGGAACAGGTTGCCCAGAGATGTGGTGGATGCCCCATTCTTGGAAACATCCAAAGTCAGGCTGGATGGGGCTCTGAGCAACCTGATCTAGTGTAGTTGTCCCTGTTCATTGCAGGGGGTTGGACTAGACGGCCTTTAAGGGTCCCTTCCAACTCAAACTATTCTATGACTCTATGATTATAAGAGGAGTAATGGTTTAGAGAGGGATGGAGGACTCCAGCTATCGACTCTGAGTCTTAAGGTTTGTTAGTAATTCATTTATGCCCTATAAAGTTCCTTCTGCTTCTTACATGGTGTTTCAGGACATATCCTACATTTACTTAGGATTTTTCATTGATGTCCCTCAAATTTGTAACAAAGATTGTGCTGAACAGTGGCATGTTAGTTCAGGCAGTTCCCTCAGGTTCTTGACATTTTTGCAAAGACTTTACCCAACACAAGTTTGAAAGCATTAGCTGCAATGCACAAAAAGTGCAATCCAAGAGTAGCCAGACAGAGATAACCAGCCTCTCTTTTCAAAATGACAGCAATGGAGTCCCAACTGTGCTTTCCTGCACGCCTGTTATTCAGGTCAGGAGAAGGACCCACCTGTAATAATTCTTCATCTAATTTTACTTTAACCACATCCCTGTCTTCTCCAGTCTAGCTGAGTGTCTGCTTTTAACAAAATATACTGGCTCCCTCTTTTTGTATTAACTCTACAGGCCTTATAATTTTAATTATTTATTTTTTTAAAGGAAATCTGTGAAGAATATTTTTTGTCTCCATTAATAAGAAATGACGGCATTAACTGTAATCTTGGTGCATTGGTTGCCAGAAAAGTTTCCTTCTGAAGTATAGAAAGACACCAAAAATCAGTGTGTTTCACTGACACAGCACTGATAGTAGAGCACTTTCAAAGCCGTGCTTCCTGTGCTTCTTGTTTGCAGAAAGTGGCTAACTCTGGCCATACGCGCATAGGCAGATACATCCATTTCTGCCTGTAACTTGCGTCTTGGGCTGCAGCAAACAAGCACAGCAATTTATACCAGACACTGGAGAATATGAATATTTTCTTTACTACTCAGCTCCAGGAAAGGATAATTACTGTAAGCAAAACCAGATGAAAATCTGAGAATATTTTATGATCCACTTTCATTATAAAAAATCTCTATTAGCCTTAGAACAATGGGGCCAAATTCACACTCAGGGTAACATCACTGACATCAGTAGAACACTAGAATTAATTTAGCCCATGGGATCTACTTGAAGATATAACATACTGTCACAGGGATGACAGCCAAATTCTGTGGAGAAAAATCTTTCTATACCGACTAATTTAGCATTATAAAGACAGCACAGCTGTACAAGCAGTTATCCAGTGGGCTGGATCTTCAACTGCAACTCTGCTTTTGTCTGTGCAATAAAGCTGAGTTCTAACTACCTGAGACTCTGGCCAGATGCCTTTTCCAGACCAAAAGGGAGATCACAGAATAAATATTATTTGGCACCGGAATGATGCTCGTGTGACATTCAGACAAACAAAGAGAAGGACAGTAGGAGGCAGAATTTAAGAGGAACCAAGTAGCCAAAGATCTAAATGAAATGCTGACAACCCTTCCTAATGCTTACTGATCCTGATTTCTCTGCCTCTCTCTCCCATTAAGCAGTCTCCTGAACCACAGTAAGCTGCACAGAGAATCAACCAGAAAAGCAGAGGGCTTTCCTTTTTTTTTCTTTTTCTTTTTTTGCTGTTTCTGTCGTCATTCATTTATTTTTAAACTGAAAATTCTTGTCCGTATCAGTGATGACATTTTAATGAATCCATCAATCACTACAAACTCCAAACAAGAATCCTACATAGAAGAGATCTATTTGTAATACGTGCCCTAAGCCCATACCTAACAAAATTAGTTCTCAGACAATGCAGGTCTTTCATTACTGTCTCCATGGAATCTTAGACGATTAAGCTGGACAGGGCATCGTGGGTCCTCAAATCCAATCCCCTACACCTAGCATCGCTCTATCCCTGCATTATTCCCCTGAGTGTGTTACCTAATCCTTTGCTGACTGATTATGACCCACCTTACAACTTCTCTTCCACTGCCAAGTTTTCATTGTGCTTTGCCTTGTGCTAGCTCTTGATCACCCTCACAAGTCTCTGGTTCCTTATATCAATGTTTTTCAGGGTATTCTGAGTCCTGTCTCCTCTTTCCTTAATTACTTCAGGTCTTTCCAATATTGCCTTTTGCATTTTCTTTACTCATTTGCCCTGTACTTCTCAGTGCTACAGGTCCTATTTCAAGGGCAGGCCAGCAAAGACTGCCCATGACCTCTGCCACCACACTGGGATCCTCGGGGCACATTCCTAGCCATATCATAAACTTTTTTAGCTGCTGCCATATGCAGAAAATTCCCCAGCTCCTATATCAGGACTTGATTCTTTGCTTCTCTTTTTATGGCTAACAGACCTGTTACAATCTGCTTTCATTACCTTTGCACCATTTCTTTTAGGTTGATATTTGGCAGTTCTCACTTTGTCCCTCTGCTTATTTACTGCAGGATTGCTTTTCTCTGCTTCTCTGCCATTTGTCCTGCACCTATAGCATTTGAGCTTCTTATACTCTTGGTGAGAGGCTTACTTAATCAGCTGGGTCAAGTGGAGCCTGGAGCTGGACTTGATGATCCTTATGGGTCCCTTCCAACTCGGGATATTCTGTCATTCTATTATTCTAAGAGCATTCTCCCTACCAACTCCTCTTCCTCAGGACTCCCTGCAGCTATGCTGCTGAGATGCAAATCCCCAAAATCAATTTTGACTTAGAGGGGACTTGAACTGACTCCACATTCAAAACTTCTAAGATCTTCATTGATTTAATTTTGGCTGCTGGTGACTTAAATTTATGTAGATGTGCTGCAACTGTGGACAAATCCAGAGGCAACTATCCCTGCTGTCTTCAGAAATAGCAAAGAAAGCAGTTGCTGCTCCCTCATGGTGATCAGTATCACCCCTGTTCTGAAAGCTACTATCATCTAAACTGTGCTGTTACCTTTGTGTATGGAGATGCTCCTATCTATGCTCTTCGTTAAGTCTAAGCGAGCCAAGGTAAGAAAGACTTACTCATGAAAGTTTAAATCAAGCCATGCCTGCAGCCAGGTCCTGGTGTGATCACTCAGATGGGGAGACTATTGCAAAATGCAGTTTCTAAAGCAACCAGATAATCCTGAACTCAGTGATTTGTCTCTGATCTTTTCCACTTTTTTTTTTTTTTTTTTTTTTNTTTTTACCTCTTGAGAAAGCGTTCTCATTGACTACATCTCCTGTCAGGACAGTCTGGGATAACGATGAAGCAGTTTATAATCTTAGGTGGCTCCTCAATTTTCAAAGAACAGAAAGAGACCAGAACACTTACATTGTACATAGTACAGGAATGAAAGCTTAGATGTTCTCACACAGCTAACCTCCTTTGTGCTCACCATGGATGGCATCCCACAGTAAATCTGCCATGACAAAGAGAATGGCAATTTCAAACTTTTTAGAGAAAATGATCTTCTCACACTGGGACCAGTGGAGGATTAATACTTCTATTTCAGTGCACTTTTCTCTTTTGAGGACTGTCATCCTTTACTGTATTTCCTATCAAGGTTTTTCTTTTCCTGCCATTTAAATCAGACAGTACTCCCGTGCCCACTTCCGGATATTGTACACCTGAAAGGTAGCTTTACTCACTGGAAGGCTGGTGTCACAAGCAGCCAAATGGAGACCACCCTCAGAGAAGTACTTGCTTCAGGTGTTTGCCTCTCAGCGATCAAACATCCTCAGATTTCCTTCACAGATCTATTTCTGAGAGCCTGTATCGCTTTTCCTTCCCTTATAATTTTCCACAAGAACTGAAAGAATTCAGTAGAAAAACTACTGGGGCATCTCTATCTTAAAACACTGTCCTCTTCCCATTGGATTTGTCCTTGACCTGTTTCCATTTTGTCCTGAATGAAATACAGTCCTTGCTACCATCACCTTTCCTTATTCTCTGCCACCTGTGCACATCTAACATTCCTAGCTATGGGAGACAAGGCATATCTCTGTGTTTCAGCTTGACATTGTTCCTCCCTTGATCTAAACAATTAAACAGTCACAGACACAGAAGTCTCAGTGGTGTGGTGGGATCTCCTCTTCTCTTTTGCTTGTCTGAAAATCAATCTGTCTTCTTTTCTCCCTCATTCTGTCCTGTTGAGTCTCAATCCTGCCTGTCTCCACTGTCTTGTTTTGTCTTTGGGGGATATTTTCCCTTCCTTTCTTCTTTGCTACTGAAATGCTTTCCTTCTCCAGTCAAACAAATGTGTTGCTCTGCTTCATCTCTCCTGCAGTGGCCAATTCCATCCTCTCTCTTGTACTTGCATAGTCTTCTTCCATGGATGATTATTCTCACTTTTCTGCCCTCCAAGCCTTCTTCTTTGAAGGTGTTCTCTAGAGTTTTGCAGTCTCCTCAGGTCATTCCTCAGCCACAGCTTTGAACTCCTGCACGAATTTGAAATTACCTCCACCTGACTCTTGCATTGTTTTCTCCATTACTGTGATAAAATTCTGTTCCATACTGAGTACGTTCCCTTGTGTGCCACATTGCATTGATATGTCACTGGCAGCTTCTGTAACCATCCATCATCTTTGTAAACTCCTTCCTCTTTTGACCATTTGAAATACTCCTTCCAAAGTGTCTAACAGTTAGGTACCAACATTCCACTGATATTTACTAGGCTGTAGGTGCATAGGCCTATTATGCATAATAGAGAAACAGAAGACTATCATGAGCTGTTAAGCAATAAAAATCCCTGCAACATGATCTGTTGTGGTTGAACATTTTAGTGAAATCCTGGATAGTCATTTGCAAAAAAGCTGACATGCAGGGTTTGGATTTCCACTCAAACTGTGGCATTGTTTGAACACAACAGCTTTGGGATCCTGGCAAAAGAGTAAAACTGTCCGAGCTGTTCCACTCTGGTTTGAATTATCTGTCTTTTAATTTATTTATTTTCAGCTTTGAAGTCTGTGTACTTTAAAAATCAATGAACATCATATTAACAAGCAGACACTAATTACATTTTAACAAACTGGAAAGGCTTGGCTACAAACCTTTGTAAAGATAAATTCCCATTTTAAAAAGCTTCCTAGTCAAACTGGCATCATTGGAGCCATTTTTTCTATAATTTATAATGAGTCCTCACCATTGTACCGTCTTGTAGATTAGGTCTGGTAAGCAGAGTACTCATGTCTTATACAGGATTAATGGAGAAATGAAAAGAACGCTCAGGTAATGACAACACTTAGCTCTTTGATAGCTCTTCTCATCAGTTCAACTTTGTGTTCTACAAATAAATCAGGATCACTACCACAGTTCTACAGAGGAAAAAAAGCGAGGCAAAGACCGTTAATGCGTCTCATCTACGGTTACTTAGCAGGGCAGAGATAGAACCAAATGGATTCTTTTAGACTCAGCATAGAGATCTGGTCCATACGTTACACTGGTTGGCTGAGAAGAGAAACTCTTAACATTTGGGCACTGGAATGTACAGTGGGAGAGAGTTCAGATCCACATGTTTTGCATATAGAGAAATGTCTAAAGTATGCATATATGGTCCACGAATTATGGAAAATATCGTGCCTCTTCTGAGTGCTCTGGCTGCAAACAGCTGCACCCTTAGTATTAGGGAGTTTTCAGAAGCGGCTCCCACATGAAAGTAGGATCCCCAGCAATGTGTACAACAGTTTCTGTACTGTGCAGAGAGCCAAAGCATCACGAGGTTTGTGTGGTAACACGGAGAGAGTGGGACACATGGCATACTGGTGTCAGAGCAAGCTTCAGGAAAGGCATGATGGAAGCTGTGCTTTTGTAACATTCCCGTTCATTTCATCACTTCTGCGCTATTCCAGAACAGCTGCTGGAAAGGTCAGCAGACAAGGAACCCACTTCAGACAAGAGGCTACCACCTGCAGCACAGCAAAAGCCAGCCTGTGCCAAGAGCCATTTACTCACTGCACTGCCTGGGACTGTAGAGGGCGTCATGCTGGATGCCAGTAGGCTCAGCAGCCCACTTCATGCTGTGCGTGCTCTCACCAGATAAAACAGACCTGCTGCTTGCTGTGCTGGGAGTAGAAATGGAGCTATGGCGGGTAAGGGCTACAAACACAATGAATGATGCTTAATTCTTTGCTGTAGCACGAGAGGTCACTTTAGTGCTCCAGAAACTGGAGGATACATACAGTTCTGGCCTACCCACAGGGTAGTAGAGGCAGAGAATTTTCACAGAAGGTTCTTTGAGAAATGTTCAGTGGGGATGGTACAAAAGCAAGCTTCACCTGTCACGGCTGCTCCACGGTGACACATATCAAATTTCTTCCTTTACTGCAAGTACTTGACTTACCTTCAAAGGTCCAGATTTCATGGCATCTTCTGGTAGAGCTTATTTGTCAGAAAGAAACTTATCTGCCGGAATAATCTACAGAGCATGTCCTTCTGTACCTGCAAAAAATAGACCCAGCTGCAGCATTGGCACCTCAGCAAGGATGCCCAGTGAGGGCATCACAACCAGCAAAGACTCTGTACGTGATTATCACTAGCATCACCTCTGAACAATTTTCAGCACCAGTACCGTTCACTGCAGATGGTGGCTCAAGCATCGCTGCAAACCTGGTTACCCCTCCAGCTCAAGCTGTTGAACTTGGGTCTATTGATAGTAATTAATACTTCTTGGTCTTTGTGCAGCATCTGGTAGGTGTGACTATCTATAAAATGTAAGAGAGTACTAAGTGTCATGGACATCTGCTATAGACTCAGTCTATTCTGCCTTCTCGTCATAAACAACTTGGAGTCACACATGGGGTGTAGAATCTCTTTTTGCCTGGCTCACAGTCACCATGTGAATATCAAAGACCAAGCTTTCCTCAAACCTGATTTAAAAAAATGTAAAACTCTTTCAATCCTAACAGAAAAAAATTGTTTCCACACACTTAAATCTAGGCTAAGACTCTGTTCTACCATGTCTCTCCAGATCATTTACCTCTCTGTTACCTTTCCATTTGACAAACGTGATGGATTTATCACTGCTCCCTTGCTATGTCCTGTCAGAGAGTCAAAAGAGACGTGCTCAGCTCTTTGGTGGCTGCTTAGCATCCAGTCCGATTCAGACCCCATGCTCTCATTCTGATATTGCTGAATTCTTATTTTATGTTGTCAGTTGTGTGGTCATTTTGGGACTGTCCTGATGGGTCTGAATCTCCGTTTTACTAATGGAGAGAGTGAGAGTCTCATTAATTTGTGACTGGCCTGCAGCAAGCATAACCAACATTGGCTATGTGAGTAGACAAGGGAAACATCAGTATCTGAGCTCCTTAGAAGATACCTGGAGGCTGGAATGTTCAGTTACCAATATAGGAATGGCATCTGCCATTTCTCAGCCTGTTGTGTAGCTTCTTTAAAATTTGGTCCTTATCTGTGTTTTAATTTGAAGAACAATTAAACTTTAAGCACAGACAATATTCAGATTATCATATATTAGATGATTGCTATTGCATTTCTAAGGAGGCTAGAAAATACATAATTAAGGAAACACCTTTAATGTAGGCTGTTTTTCCTACATTATTGTTTTTCCCTGTCTCAGCAGGACAGGAAATATGCAATGCTCCTTCAAGCAAACATATTTTGAAAAAAAGAAGAAAAATGGAAAGAAAATTCAAACCCTACCTTAAATAAATTGAATCCCATGTCATGGTCCTCTGTGAAGAACAGCAGCTGTGAAACAGTCTGGAGACATCAGTGTTCAGATCCCTCAGTAATAGATGCAGGCAGCTCACCTCACACTGACCGGTCCCTCTTATGGTTGCTCCAGGTTCAAACTAACAGTATTGACTTCAAAGCAAGGTTTAACCTGATCTACACCTGCGTGAATAATAGGTCAAGCCCACTCTTGGTTCAGCAGCTTGTGCAGTTCAGATGTGGTGCAGCTGAGAAACAGCACCAGCAGTAGGAAACTTTTATGTGAAAATGGATGATTAAGGCCTGCGGGAGCTGATGAGAGTACCAGGAAAACGAGGCAGAGAGAGGCAATGCCTACAGTCCAGTGATAACACACTTCAGGTCCTGTGCAGCTGCCAGTGTGCTTTCCCTGAGACCTGGAGGATGCAAACTTGCAGAAAAGAAAGAACAATGTAAAGAGGGAGAAGTGGGTGGGGGAACCACCTTGACAAATAAGATAAGCTCAGGAAATGAGGGCTTTCTAAAAGATGAGGTGGGATAAACGTACAGGAAAGAGCAAACAACTCAGCTGCTTTGTCAGACGGACAACTGGAGTCTTCCTCTAGCATGAAGGTCAATCAAGATTTTAGGTAAGATAACAAGATGCTGGAGTTGTAGTTTGCCAGCAAAAAGTTGGTGTATGCATACTTACATTTCCGCTGGTTTAAAATATGACGACTTGAGCAATTTTTATTTATTGAAAACAGTTCTTCAAAACCCTCTAAAACAATTACAGAGAACTACATCTCCCAAGAACATGCATGCTTGAAGATGGAGTATATTGCAGGAAATGTGATCCTTATGCTAGATGTGCTAATTCCCTAATAAATACTCCACCAGTTTTTTCTTAAGCTAGCTAAAATAGGTCTTCCAAGTGGTGATCAGCTCTAAATCTACTAAAATTGATGTAAATCTGGAAAATCTCCACTGAAATTACACTGGTGGAACAACCAGTGCCAGACCATAACAGCCTCATGGGAAAAAATCTAAGAGTCTGGAGTTCCTGGGGGTTGTATTATTGCACCAGTGGGGCAGGGATTTCTCCCAGAACATTCCCCAAGCCCAGGGATAGTCAGCCTGTACTTGCTCTAATGTGTAAGGGATGGAAGAAATCAGAAGAAAGCATATAATAAATCAACCGACAGTCTCTGAAAAATAGCTGTCCTGTCTCCTTAATATGAGAGAGAGTAACGTTCTGAGGGCAGGAGGAATTCAGCCTTAGACAGAAAACATTCCCCTATAGGGGGACAAAAAGTGATCATTCTGTAGCTTAATCAATCTCAGGCCTCTCTTTGAGGAAAATAGCATGCTGCCTGCAACAGCATGTGTAATAATGCTTGCTGAAATATAAACTACGGCCAGACACCCCAAGATGGAAGGTCAGAAGTCAACTGAGGATCTGGCCGCAGATGTTCTGCAATGGAGATCAAAATGCAATATATCACGCTCAGTACTTTTCCTCAAGGAACAGGTTGTGGAAATTTCTCAGCCCATCTCCTTTGCGATAAGTGCACTCACCCTGCATGTAGCAAAGCTGTAAATCACAAATCGCCAGGTTACTTAAAGACAAAGTCCACCTTTCCTCATTTCTCCCTGTCCTGTGTCCGAGCATTTTAATATTTATACAGTGAATTTACTCTTATCCACAAACACAGCTCCCTTGGACCTCTGCAATGCTTTTCAAGTCCATCCACCAGAGCTAAGAATCATATGACACCACTTAGTCCCGCCCCAGCCCTTGATATATGTTTCCTAAAGCCAACATCTGATATCATGGAATGTGTTGTAATCAGTTCTTAAAGTTATAGCACCACTGGATTTTTATTAACTTGCATGACAACAACAACAAAAACCCAACAAAAAGTGGCCCCTCATAACCAATCAGCCTTGTTATATCCTGAAAGCAGCTTTAACAAGCAGAGAGTAATATAGTGTAATTGGTACTCCGCAATTTAATTGTACTGTTCTTAAATCTAATATTGCAGCTGTGGGTTAAGTTTACACCACAGCTTTCAAGAGAACATGAAAGTGTGGTACATCTGTGCAACAGAAACCTAAACATCTCTCATCTGATGTGTTTACAATGACATTTGATAGTGTGGAATGGTTTGGAGTTCATTCTTAAAGCTGCAGAACCACTTTTCAACACCATAGAAAAGGGAAAAAGCTACAATCTCCCTCCAACTACCCAGCCCACACGAGGCCGACGTTTCTGCTGCTGAAGGCACTGCAGGGAAGCTGCAGACTATAACATTTCCTCCAAGCGTCTTTGAGCATTTGTCACTTGAGCAGTGGAAAGGAGAACAAGGACATCTTCCTCTCAGATGACATAACCAGTTATTTGAAAAATAAACCACTCAAAATCCTGCAGCTCGACAAGCAAAACAACCCCTGACACGCATAAACCAGACAAGAACATTTCAAGAAATGTTATTCAGTGGGTGACCTCAGCACAGTTAGGAATGGCGGAGCTCTCAATTTAACAGGTGGGAGAACTGCTCGTGGCACCCCGAACGTCACATTCTGTATAACTAACAGCTTGGGCATTATGTACTTGTTAGTGAATTTATTAAGCCCATAAGTAGTTCAGGAAACTTAGGAATGAGCCCATAAATGTCATCTGCAGTTTGTGAACTGCGAGCATCTGACTGTTTTGATCAAGGTTTTTACGGGAAAGTTAAATGGTTATTAAAATTATTTACTGCTGCTACATGAAAAGGGAGCAAGCCTGCTGAGGAGCTCTCGCCGTGATAAGATGGGGAAGGCTGTAGGTCAAATGCATTAGAATAAAAGCATTTCTTTATTTCTAAGCCCCAACTTTTATATAATATGAGGCTTACAGTATATCAAAGTGGCAGAGAAAGGGTCTGTGGAGGGGAGGAGACATTCCCCTTTCCCATAATCTGTTGTCAGAAATATCTGATGAGGCAACTTTTCTTGTTCTCAGCATTAGCTGCCTTCTAACTTTTTTTTGTCCCTGGAAAAAGGCACAATAGGGCAAATTAGTTAAGAGGTCACTTTCTGCTCTGTAGCAATCCACAGCGATGTCTTGATTTATGCTCTTCAGCAGACAGAATTCAATTTCACTGATGAAGCTTAGTTATATTGCCATACTACACTGGATCCATTTGGTTTTTAACCTTTATTCTTTCAGTCAAAATTAGGACTATCTGAAGCCTCTTCATAAAAAGGGGCCATAACAAAAGCTGTACGCTAGCAACATGATCAATGGATGCATTCATTCTGCATAAAAAATACCATAAGAAGAACAGATCTCCTGGGAGGCAAATCTGTATCAATATTTCAGTCTCTTAAATACAGAAATTTGATACAATAAAATGCAAAAACCAAGCTTTCCCTCCGTTCAATTAACTGAGAAACAAAAATTGTCCTTAGAAGGGAAGAAATGCATTCATATTTGGTTTTTGGGTTTTCCCCCCTTTCATAGCATCATAATGTTCTCTTCATGGGCGGAAAACTTAATCTTCAAATTCAAACCGAGTTTCTTCATACAGTTCGGGATGAGATGACTTGGAATACCGCGAATATTTCAGTTGTAGAAAATCACCCAATTCATCCAGAGCATTCAAAACCTGTAAGAACCATCACACTATGTCAATTCTCTTGGGAAAAGATACGGAGTTTGACTATCTTCAACTTTACAGCAGAAGAACAAGGCCATAAAGCCATCACACAAAGAGTATAAGGGCAAATGTTGCTTTTAAGTTTCCTATAATGAATATTCAGCCACTGATGTACAACAGCATCCATGAGAATGCATGAGAATGGACTCCTTCAGTAGATCATGTTGTATCAGTCAGAACGTGAGCACAGATTAGAAAGATGACATTCTAGAAGCACGGGGTCAAACAATAATCCAGGTAAAAAGTAATGATTGCTTGTGGAAAAAACACGTGTAAGGCAATACTTCGATGTTTCCATACAGATCCTGAAGACTGAAATATATTTTCTTGGATGAGACTCAGCACACAATGCTAATCAGAGTCACTGTAAACACCCTGAACAGTTTTAGGTATTTCTAATGCATTCCGCTGTTTTCTTGTAGCAGGATCACAGGCAGAATTAGTAATGCATTAGGATTGTATTGCAATTTGCTGAGCTGTGTCCCCAGCTCTCAGCAGATTCAAAAAGTAGCCAGGGAGCACTACATCACAGAAAAGCAGCTAAACGTCTTGCAGCATCTTAACCACACTCAAGAACTGCCAGCCTTTTGGCAAAGAAAACTGCAAATTTGATTATGAGCCTGTTTCTGTTAGGCCACTGAAATGTGCTCAAGAATAGATAGAAGTATTTCAGTAATGGCTTATGCAGAAAGATAGCTTCAAAATCATTAAGGAAGTTATTTTTGAGAGCTTGCCCTTTATGTGGATCTTTCCTTTTCTTAGTTCCAGACCAAGACTCAAAGCAAGTTTTGCCAAAGGGAGGTGGAGGTTTTCATTGTGCTTTGTTACCTGTTATTACACTGGATTTAGGAATGTTCACAAAGTATTTGCCCTAAGAAAACCTTTCAGTCTGTGTGTAATTAAACTCAGGGCATTTCCATTCCCCTATAATGTAAGGACATTTAAAGAATGCCACAAATAGTACAGAAATGACTCCAATTTCCAAGGCAGAACCACAGTATATTCAAGAATGATAGCTGGGGAATGTTTCAGGCTGTCACTGGCACCAAGAAGCGGTGATGTGCAGGTAGGAGAAGCAAACATACGTTGCTGGCTTACAGATGTAATGGGCTTGACTCTTGGGGTGGGTGATGAGGAAGCAAAGCAAAGCAGAAACCTCAAAAGATTATTCTTCAGATCAACCTCCTTGCTTTCTATCAGTTATGTAAGCCAAAATCTGTACAGCCAAAGAGTAAAAGGTGACAGCGACCAAGGTGTGTACAGAACTATGTCCTGCTCTATGCGATTTTATGACATCATATCCCGCTAATAACAACTGCACCTTTAAGAGCAGCAGGGATTTTGCACTGCACACATGCAAAGCAGATTTCTCAGTGTTGTTTGAGAGACGCCCACATTGGCATAGGAGCTGGTGAGCCAGGCAGGGCTCTCACCTCAAGCCCATATGAATCTCAGGATGCAAACGGGAGTTAGGGGCTCTTCGCAGGCACAGGTATTCGCCTGCATGAAGAAGTGGTATCTTCTACTCAAATACTCAAATGTTCACAGGGTTGGTTTTGTGGTTTGTTTTTCCTTTAAGAGTTATACTTGTGCAAAGAGAAGAAAAGGAAATCTTGAAATGTACTGCTACCCTCAGCACTGCCTGCTTCTAAGTTGGTTTATTCTGAGAATGAGGAATGCATATCAAGCCAAGACAAAAAGACCTTCAGCAAGAAGGGGAGATGGAAAATGTCAGAGTTTTTTTTTTTTGTTTGTTTGTTTTTTTAAACACATTTCTGACTGTGTTGGAATGGTGGC
Source organism: Pavo muticus (assembly GCA_016647715.1). Classification (NCBI taxonomy): domain Eukaryota; kingdom Metazoa; phylum Chordata; class Aves; order Galliformes; family Phasianidae; genus Pavo; species Pavo muticus. The sequence continues at coordinate 547,936 of JACDJE010000279.1, read as the reverse complement.
TTAAGATGGAAGTCTCGATGTATTCTTGATAGTCTTTCTGCTGTCAGAGAAAGTTACAGAGCTGAAGGCCAGACAGCACCAATTAAACCTCATTAGGTCTAAACCATTCCAAATATGGTTTGCAGTTTCCACCTGTACCCCCAAGGCTGGCCCATGTACTACTGCAATTCAAGAAACATGTAGAAATACAGAATGAACGTAGGGGCATGGAAAAACCGATCTGCAATTACTGCACATCAGTTCAGGTTTCCTACTCCGATAGTTTTGACCTAGCAGTTAACTTCTTTGTCTTGCTATGTTTTTCATGTACGTCTTCATTAGTTGTGACAGATTTGGCCACTACTAGAAACAGAACATAGTAAGTTAACTGTCTCATAATCTGTATCTTAAAACAAAATATATAAGGCTACAACGTCTTTAAAGATCAAGTGACAAGACTAGAAAAACAAACGTAAAAAATGAATTACTGAGATTCAAAGTAACAGAGACACAGCTTCTCCCAGCCCCCTTGGCATCTGAAGTTAATTTCAGCAGGACATCTGTGCTTACCGTGTCTAACATCTCCCGTGTATGTGCAGCTGACACACAAAACCGAGCCCTGGACTCTGTGATAGGAGTAGCTGGAAACCCAACCACAACAACCCCGATATTTTTTTCTAACATGCGTCTTGCAAAAGCCCTATGGAGGGAAGAAGAAAAAAAACAAAAGTAAATCACCTCCAATAAGCTGACCACAAAGAGAAAACATTCACGTGTAATAAAACAATGGGTAAAATCTTGAAGTGGATGGTAATATTCTCACTGAATTCCATGAAAGCCAGAATTTTATCAGTAGGACCAAATTGTTTGCTGTTTAACAGCTCATGAAGCCAAGTGAGTGTCAAACACTAGTGATACGATGGCAGAGGAAGTATTTAGAGCGGAACCGAGTCATTCATGTCAATCAAAGGCTTTGAGTGCAAATCAAAATGTGTGGGCCTTTGCAGTCCCCAAGCACGGAAGGAGTCGGGCCTTTGCAAGGTCTGGGAGCTTGTTTCCAGCTCATCAACAGGAATCAAACAAACTGCGTGATGGTTTAGTTGCTCCTACAACTACTCTGCCTGTTTAGGAACATTTTGCGAGGTATGTACTAGACCTAGAGCCACAACCACACTAGGTGACCTGCAAAATCTCCCTGCATGCTGACCACTACATTTGTCATGTATGTGTCACAGCATAAGTGCTGCTCGATGGTACTGAATGGTAAAACATCTTCTCTGAGCAAAGATTGTTCAAATATCAGATGGGGATAAAGAGAATCCATCAAAACCAACTCATACATCAAAGGCTATTTATCCCTTTAAAGGATTACTAGTTAAAAAATCCAAGTTCTAAATGTTATCAGGAATGTTTTTCCATGAAATCACCTAACAGATGCTGTTTCTCCTATGAAGCATCTACCAAAAACAACTATATTTTTCATAGCTTATACCAAGTAACCTTCAAAGTTGAATGGTGTTAGTTTTGCTTATGAGGTGTTTTCAGTACTTACCCTATCTTACCAGGCATATAAAGGAGTAACGGGACCACAGGAGAATCATCATTGCCGTAGATGATGAAGCCCATTTCGTGCAGTCTTCTTCTGAAGTATCTCGTGTTTTTCCCTAGCTGGCGCACTCTCTGGAGCCCTGAAATGTGTCAGTTGGGAGAACAGTCAGTGCAAAGGTAATGGGCTGGAAACAGCTGTAGGTAACAATTCGGAAAGTTCAACTGAGATATACACGTCGCTGCTTCATTCAGGATAAAAGCATGGAATGAGCAGAATGCAGCTATATGGATTATTATGGCATTGTAGGACAGAGCTGATATTTCTGTGCTTGCAAAGTGCCTTTCCACTGGCAGAAACAGTCTTGTTTCATATCTTCTGAGGATATGGACGTGAATAATTCCCTTTACAGTACTGCACTGAGTGAAGTCTGCTGAATTACACACACACATAGAGAAGTAGTTATGAGTCATTACAGATACAGAGCATTATAGATAGGGTACATTCTTTCTCAACACAATTCACAGTAAGGAGAAACAACAGATCTCAATACATATGTCAATATATTCATATGTTTTCTCACTAAAGGCATTCTGCAAGACTCCTCATATCTTAGGCAGTTACCTCACTCATCCTACGGTAAGCTCGAAGATAACTTGTTCTCATCTTCTTTTGCAAAGTAAATGAGGAACGCTCAAATGGAAAATGTGGCAATCCCATGAGATGCTTCCCTATTCTTTCCAGAGATCCCAGAGCCCCAGCCTGACCATCCCTTCCATACGTTTTGTCACTTACATCAAACAACTCACACCCTCACATCCACAGGGCAGCACTCAGCTACACGCAAGCATTTACAGAGTAGGTAAATTACGGAATTATATCCAGTTGTGACCATACATCTTAATGCAGTAAGGACAGCTGTTAACCGATGAGAAGCTTTAGTTCCATGGCAAGAAGTCTGATTTTATAAGGAATTCTAATTGATCCAAAATATGTCTTAAATCCTGTGTTGCCTAGTCTTTGATATCTCTTTGAACTACTGTATTCACATCAGTCATGTCCTGCAGCACGCACCGTAGGTTTTGCTGCAGACACTATGCAGACTTGCCCTGGTTCCTGGGAATTTGAGCCACTGCTGTGCTGTGCTTCAGCACACTGCAGGACTGTAGTTTTTCAAACATTTCAGACACAAATTTTGGTTCCTACATTGTCCTCATTCAGTCACCAATCCACAGATATGTCCCCCAGCAGAACAGACAGAAGAGTTGAAAACAATTATTTTAAATGGAAAAAAAAAAGAAAAAAGAAAGAAAAAGACCAAAAAAAGCAGAGAAAGTGCACTTGAAAAGTCAGCTCAGCTTTCTTTTGCAGTGTCACTGAGAAAGCAGACTCTGACAAGCACAGTTGCCTCCCTACCCACTGCATACAAAGGGGAAGAGCCACACTCACCATTACTGTGGACAGGGGCTAGAGAATGCCCTTTCCCCACTCTACCCACATTATATTTCATCAGTGAGCTGATCCATGCACTGCACTTCTAATACTGTACGGTGCTGACAGGGATGGTGCCCCCTAACCCGTACCCACGCGCTGCTGCTTCCCACTGCCTCCCCAGCACTGGCCCTGGGCTCTCGCAGTCACTCAATGAGTCAAGCCAGGTCCTCCATCTGCCTGACCCGGCCAGAAAGAAAACTGCCACAGCATTGTCATGCAGTTCGATTCTCCAACCACTGGCACTCTTCAGGCACTCGTGCCTGCAACAGAGGATGTGCTAGGAACATGTGGTAAGAATGGGATTTAGTGGGACAACATCTCAGCTACATTCCCATCTTTCGTTTCTCCTGTTCACCAGCCCGTACTTCCAGTATTGCTTTGATCACCTCACCATGCACAAGCACCGAAGTCCCCTGTACAATTCATTTGATCTTCTGCCATTTACTTTTACGCTGCCTTTGCACAGGTGTATTTTGTTTTCACTCTCCATTTACTTTTCCATTTTACTTTCCTTTTTGTTCCCTTCATTCTTCATTTACAGCTTTCTGCTGCCACCATTCCCTGACCAGGTGCCTGGTTCCTGATGTCCCATCTCGCTCCTTGCAGCCGCAGCAGCCACTCAGGCACTTCCACCTGCTGCACACCGCCCTTGGCAGACTTGTCCTCCAACCACATTCTGCCGCAGTACCTGCTGTGCCTTTTCTTCCTGTCCCCTCCTGGCTGATCACTGGGATCACTATACCTACATAAACCTCTTCTCCACTAATCATTTCCGAGTGCGCGTAGGTCTGAACAAGATCTACTGCTTCATCTGTTCTGTATCTTCCCGAGCGAGGTTCTGTCAATGTTCTGGCTGGAAAATTTATAGGGAAAGTGGGACTTGCCGAGCAAATTAAAAGATCTCATAAAACCAGTGAATATGTAACTTTATGCACGAACTGCCCACGCAGACAACCTGTTAGTTACAGCTTCAGTCATTCAGCTTAAAGTGTTCAGTGGAAGAGATCTGCTGGGTTAGAAAAGGCCACAAATAGTTTAACCATCTCTCTAACGCTGCTAAAACAAAAACAGCTGTGCCAGAGAAAAGAAAACAAATGAAACACAAAAGCATCCTACTACAAAGCTTTCCAGTCACTAATAAAAACAATAGTCTGTGGTATTTCCAAAAATATTTCTGGTGTAGTAGATCTCAAAGAACCTCAAAGGAGGAAATAGTGGGGAGGAGAGATGGAGGCAGGGGAGGTGGCAAAGGAAAGGGGCTGAAAGAACTTCAGGACAATGTGGCTGGAGTCTGAAGACAGAACCTTTTCATTAAGACTTATTAATGTCTCCTGTATGCCCACTTTACAGGGAGGTGGGTGGGGGAGCGACCTGAACTGGGGGCTCACAGCCACTGCTGCTTCTTGTTGTCTTAGCCGCCCCTAAGCTAATTTCCAAATGCTCAGCATTTGAAACTACTAGATTTTCAATTAGGGAAAGTTTTCATAAATGCAGATGTTCTTGGCGGATGCAGCTTAATACTTGCTGCCTTCTCCTCTCTATTCAGCTGTTTACCACAAAGCTGGAAACAAAGTGTCAGCCACGCAAGATTCCAGGCCCTTCGGTATTTACCAAACCATATGTGCATGGCACAGGAGTTGATCATTTCGTTTCTCTTTCTTTTAGGTACCAAGAACTTTGACTCCAAAGCAAAAGAAACACAACAGCCAAAAGAGTGCTTTCTGGCAACCGCTAAGTGTCAAACACCTCCTTTTGCTAAATCCATGTCCTCGAACAGCTGGTGATGGGACGGGTACCCTTTTGAAAATCCCCACGGAACTCATTTGAAGAAAGCCAACGCTGATGCAAAAGAGCCACTTCAGCGTTTCAGAAACATCTCGAAATAGTAATGTCACTTGCAGAGATGCATTAAAGAGCCTAATAAAAGATCAGAGCATTCGCATATATCTGGAGGGGAAAAAAAGCACATTAGGAGACGACTGCTACACACACTGGTGGGTGGGTGGCTGGGAGGAACCTACTTCTTTACCAAGTGTCAACACTTTCCTTTCTCATGTGAAGTTCTGTGGTCAAAGACCACATACACACAGCATATAAACAGCCATCTTACACGCTGTCCTGATAAGAGCAATAAAACCCTTAAAGTTTTCAACTGTATTTCAGTGCTTTTTCCTGTCCTATATGGGACCCTCCAAAGTCAGATAGTGGAGGCAGATCCGAGCAAAATGTTTATTTTGGTCTCAGTGGCCCCATCTTCCCCCCACACTGCAGATTAAATCAGCATAAAAGTGATGGAATTCTGTTTAGAATTAGATCTTAGTCCAAATCTCACTGTGGTATGTTTAATCACAGGCACTTTATTTAAGAACTATTTTCCTTGATTCTTGAGGCTGTGATCTTGCATCTCTTAGTCTTGCTAACCACCTCCTTTTATGAGCAAAAATCCGCAGAGTCAGAACTGAAAGGATACAACTGATACAATTTGAGGGCAAGAATTTGCCTGTACAGCACTAACGACCAGATCAGAGCCTCAGCAAATATATTTGTTCAGAACTTCTTAGTTTTCAAAATTCTTGAGGATTTACAGCCTCCACAGCCTATGCAAATAGTCTACAGCATAGCTTGGAGGATACTCAGGTCGTTATACTCCCTAAAACAAGTGAACCACAACACAGCACATGTTCAAAGAGAACAGAAAGCCCGGACAAGGAAAACCGACCCTTTGCTAATTGAAATGAAGCCCACTAATGCTCCCGAGTTCACAGCTATGGTTGAGCATGACCTTATTAAGAGCTTCACATGTTCTTTTTAGCTGAATTTAAAAGGGACATAAAGAAGGAAAACTGAAGGATAAAGGATTCTTAAGCTTCAAAAGTTGTCTTCGTATTGCCTGGAACTTATAGTGATACATAGCCAGGTTACTGGGATTGTACTGAAGTACTGGATTATTTACTTGTACAGTACACCTACTGCTGGTACACTCAGAGGTTACATTTGTTACGTTGCTTTAAAATATTTATCTCGAGATGCTAAGGTGTTGGAGATCCTGGGAAAAATGGTGGTATTTTTATTTGACATGCATTATTGCATATTGCCAGTTTTAGCTCATTAATCTCCGTAGGCTTTTCGAAGGCATTATAGCTCACAATTAATATGGTTCAGTTTAGGATAAAAACCAACAACAACCAAGAGAAGGCAAGAGAGAAGGGAATGATAAAAGATAGATGGCCTGCTCATGATTTCTTTGAAGCAACAGACTTTTTAAGAGAGCCATGTGGAGCAGCAGAAGCAGTGGACACCCAGTGGCACGCTGGGCTAGGCTACCGACCTGCCTGCAGTGAGGAGCAGCTCTGCAGTCTGACAGCAGGAAGGCATCCTGACTGTGGGCCTGAGGGCCTGATTGCAGGCAGGTGTTACCTGGCACAGCTCCACACACTTCAGCAGAGTTGCGCTACTTATGCCAGCTGAGAACCTTATTCTGGCAGCAGAAGAGGTAGTAAAACTATCAGCTCTTTGAAACAAAAGCTTGCTTTCCTCTTCCAGAGACGTCTGCTTTTTCCTCCTGCAAGGTTTTAATAAGAGAGAAGCTGGCTGTGTTCAGTTCTTGCGCAAACAGGCTACCTTTGAACTCTTCCTGTAGGCTTCCAACCTTGGAAAGTCTGACTCGGTATACTGAAAACAGGAGTAAGCAACCTGTAACCTTTCTTATCCAGATCTCAGGTGTATTTTAATTGAAGGAGAGCTATTTCTTCCTGAAATCACTCCAAAGAAGGTAATCCCACTTTGCACTCTTCTTTGGCATGTGGTGGACTCTTCAGGATACAAATCCACCTGCTTTAATCTCCTCCAGCTGCTGCTTCATTGGGTATTCCTAGATAGTTAGTCACACAATCAAACTTTTACATACCAATGTCAGTGTGCCTCTTCAATCCGCGTTCCTTGGACGCAGAACTCTACTCTCTGCCCTCCTTGACTAACTAGATAGTAAGAAAGCAAACTTACAAAGGCTGAAAAAAAATTTGGAAAACAATAGCTCTTCCCCACTAAACTGTTGCAGATGGACAGATTTTTTTTCCTCTCGTTCCATTATAAGAGTAACACACATGTACCTCCATGTGCATTAAATCACCAATAAAACACTATAAAACTGGGGTGCCTAAAGGAAATATGTTCTCAGATAAAAAAAATCTTTATAAAAAATAACTTTGCTATGAATTGGAGAGAAGTGAAGACATTTTCTCCTCCAATCTAATGCCAACTATAAACCTAGCAATTTCAACTTAATTCAACTGCTAAATAAGCCCTTAAGGACTTACTTAGTCGGTCCAATTTTAACTGTGAACTGCTGCAAAACACTTTCCAGAGCAGACTACAGGAAGAAAAAGTGGCAATGTCAGTTGAAGCAGACAGAAGAGATTGTACAAATACTGTCATTTTTACCTTATTTCTCAAATGAGTCGACTACACCTACCCAGCACCTTATCTACATTCAAATATATAATGTCAGCATTCAGTGTCCCCCACAAAAATAGGGACAGAGCAGCCAGCCTTGTCTGAGCCTTATTTACGGCCAGCACAGGTGATTAATCTCAAAGCACATCAGCCTCTCAGCTAAAAGCCAGCCAGTGCTCCATGTGCCCCCTCTGTATCACACTAGGTGTTTCTGAAATGCCAATGACCTAAACACAGTTAGAAAAGGCACTTCTCTCCTTCATGCTCCTCTGGCTGAAAACAGTGCTGGACAACTTGGGCAAGCAGCATGGAGGAAAGCTCCTCATGCTCGGTCTCAGCAGCAAAGATACCCTTATCTGTGTCCCACCGTCCCTGGGAAAGTGTGGCTTTCTCTGCTGGGAGCAGGCTGCAAATCATCCAATAGATTGCACGCTAGCTTGTACAGAGAAGCTCACAGGCTTGTCATATCCCTCCCCTGCTTGCAGTTAATGCTTGGTTGTGAACGCAGTGAGAACTATCCATGGGCAGGGTGTGCTAAAGGACCTGGCACTGGTTTAACTTTGACTATGGAAAAAGTGGCTTCCAAAGAGGCAGGATTTGATGAATTCTCAGTGCTCTTGCAAGTCCCACTGTAAATACTATTATTCCAAATTCCTTCTTGTTCATATGAATGGACTGTCCCTGGATACACTTGGCTTCCTTTAGAAGGTGGATCACACAGCAGGTGGCTCCACCGGAACAGCATGTCATACTCTGAGTAAAGATAGCAGAATTTAGCTCTGTTTCATCATCCACTGCTGAGAGAACATTTGTGATGTTTAGCTTAGACAAATAACAGTCGTAACAATGTATTATCAACATTAGCATCTTCACTGTCACACTCCACTAATCACAGAGCCACTGCTGTGCAAATAGGGACTAAATTTGCTTCAGTGCTCTAAATGTAGGCACATACTTATTGGGAATATTAACTTACTTAAAATTAAAGCAGGGTTCAAGTATTCTGCTTGACGGGGACCCGAGAGAAGCAATCATCTCAGAATGAAGCAGGGGAGAATTTGAGAGGGAACAGTAAAAACCTATATGTTTTTTTTTTTGTCTGCCCATTTCTGCAAGCTGTTTCAAGCAGGTTCAAGGGGTCTGTCACTGCATAGCCTGCAGTATTACAGCTTACAAAATAGTTTCATGATCAGTTGAGTCTGGCACAGATTTACTTCACTGAAAACAGGATCGTTCCCCTTGGCTTCAGCTGCTCAAGTCCTGGCACTAAGATTCATCCAGCCATATGGCAGACTGGCTCAGGGAACCATTTGGCTGTAGGCTAACCATTTGTGGGGACTTCAGTTATTTTTCAGCTCAGTCAGTTCCCTGACTCAGTTCACTGCATGGCTGCACGAACACTGGTGCTGGTGTAAGGAAATGGGGCACGAGTAAGGGGCTAGGAATGGAGAGATAGGCTGAAAGGAGTTCCAGGCTGCCCTTCTCAGTGCTGGCTTATGCCAGGTTATCACGGTGTGAAACTAAGGCAAAGATAATGTCTCAAAAGGTTGCTGAGCTCTGATAGCAGTGGAAAATGTTGGAAACTGGGATGTTTAAGAAGCTGGTCCTCCAGTTATGCAAAAAATCTAAGGCAGATGGAAATGTCTTAAAAAGGAACCTTTTAAAACCAGATCCTCTTAATGCCAAGCCAAAACAGAAAATGGCGTTCTGCAGCTTCTTTGCAATTTGAACGCACTCAGATGCAAGAATTCATGATCTGCTACAAACAGAAATAAAAACACGTAGTTGCAAGAAGGCAAACCAATCATCACAAACTGCAAAGTACATCACATTTTAAAGAAACACTTTCTGTCTAAACAATGTCAGGAATGACCTTTCAATGAGGACCTGTAGATACCTGAGGATATCGCTTTAAGTTTTGCAGTGTCCCATAAAAACACTTGAAAGTGCCCATTGCTGTTGATGAATTTCTGTATGCCATGCATCAGATAGAAAAACAATGCCTTTGAAAATGTTACAATTTGATTTTTATACTGCTATAATTTGTTTAGCAATTAAGAAATTTGTTTTACATTTCCCAGCTATCTTAATTCTGTCTGATCAGAGGTCTTATTCTTTACCCACCATATTTAAGCGTAAAAATATGCTTTCAGTATTCTCAGGCAGAAGGGGAAAAATAGGTCCAAGGTCACAGCTGGAGGAGCTGTGTTGCAAACAAGTGCACAAGAACATTTGCATAGGTCCAAGCTCTCTGAGTCAACAACAGTCTCGCCGTAGGGCTAAAGCCACTAAGGCAGCTGCTCAGTTTCCTGAGGTATCTCCAGTGGCGTAATGAGAAACCACAAGGAGAATGTATAGAGAATATTTATACTACAAATTATAAAGAGTAAACGCCAAAGGAAATTCTGCTTCCCATATCTTCTAATAAATGAGGAGAGAGACATTTAAGATGAAAAGGTCACCAAGTTTTAAGAAGGATAAAATGAGTTTTTTATAGGCTGTATGAGCTGAACTGTGGAACTTGCTGCCTTATGACATTACTCAAGGAAACACAGCTGCCACAAGTTCATACACGTTCGAACAACTCTACTGTAGGAACTATGATAATATCTATGATGTTACACTACCAAGAATAAATGTGCCTTGTTCTAACAGTTGTTGATTTTTAGAGTCCTGTAAAGCACAACATTGAAAAATGCCAGGACTTGCACTTCTACTAAAAATGCTCCCAATCTCTTTTACTGAGCTTAAGATGATCAAATTGCAGGATATGGACATGACATTATCATGACATTAATGTTTCAACCTGATCTAGTACTTGATCTAGTGGCTGGCAACCCTATCTGTGCCAGAGGGGTGGGAACTTGATGATCCTTGAGGTCCCTTCCCACCCAAGCCATTCTACGATTCTATAATTGATCTTCCAAGCAATCATATTTTTAATAACTGAGAATAAAGAAGAAAATATGGGAGATCCATCATTTGGATACAGACCAGGATAAAAGAGTATTACTGCATTTCTGGCCTCTGGTATTATTCACTGTATAATTTCAACTACCCTACTCTTCTGTAAATCAGCTGCTTAACAGAACTGTGGAGAATAACTGGCAAGACATGGAAGAAAACATAAAAGCACAATATCTGGGAAAATAAGAGAAAACTGTGAAATGCAAAAAATACTGAATAAAGTATTTTCAGAGCAGCAATTTAAACAAGCAAATCAATCCTTCTTCCCCCGATTTTCTATTAACCTATTAAAGTGTTAGTCATGAAGTTCGCAACAAGCCAGATTAACACATCTGTCGCCCTATTATTTCAAACTCTTCTCAGGAAGAGCCTTCTAGTTAACATAGAACTTTCTAGCAAACTATAGTTTCATTATTTTCCAGAACATTTGCAGTATTTTCTGCAAGGCTCCCTACCCTACAGAAACGCCCCCTGGAGGACAAGCTACCGAAGCAGATGTCCTTAGAAAGGATTCCCCGTTCTCTTGGGGAGGGAACGCTATTTGAAATAAACTGCAAAATAAACTCCCTTTACCAATTCATCAGGTTTTCAGAGAAAAGCCACGGGATCTCAGCTCCACAGAGGGACCATTATCGCTTGAAACTTCTCTGCCCGGTGTCTCTGCTACATGGCTTATGCTCCCACAAGGACAGCTCACACCCAAGGTTCACCATTATCTGTGGCAGCAGACCAAGATAACTCATTCACTGTTGTCCTTGGAAACAAAACTATCGGGAAGAGACAGAGCTTTCTCTCTTCCTCTCCTTTCTGAGTCACCATACTCCTCTCCCTGTACGGCTGAGCAGCAATGTAGCGTGGGCCAGCACAACAGCTCTTCCCATATTTTGATGTTCTTTTTGGTAGTCCAGAAAACAGCCTAATGAAGGGAGGCCCACATGAAAGAAAACACAGCAGACTAAAATAACGAGTCTGGCTCAGAAGGGCAAGAAGTGTTTTTACACATCACAGTCAGTTTGCTAGCCTTGTACAATACTCTAACCTATGACATTTGTTTGCCCATTTGTTCTTCTATTTATATGCATTTCACATTACAAGACAAATTTTAAAGAACTAACAGAACACTAATTTATTTATTAAAGTATTCGCAGGACGCTTAATAAGCACTTTGTGCACAAATACAAACATTGTGTCATTAAAGAACACCGTTTGTGAAACAGAGGACATTGCTAACTCTTCAGTCCTAAGGCAGCCTGACATGCATATATTAAAAGGCTCTGTCTTGAACCACATTCCTCTATTAGCCTGCACTGAGCTGCATGCAGAACCACGCTAGCTGAAGGTCACTCGTAAGAGGCTTTGGAGGTTTGGAAATGCTGTATGTGTTTAATATCTTACATGCAGCATCTAGGAGAGTCCCGAATATGGCACTCTCGGAAAGGCTCAGTGTAAGGCCGCCCTCTGATGGCAGCATTTCCTACAACCAGCCTAGGGCACAGCAGGATGGGCTGCACACAATTCCCAAGGTAGAAGAAACGTCAGAGCTGGTCTCTTACAAGGAAAAGGATGTAGACATCAGCATACATCACCCTGACCTTTCTACTTGAGGAGGGTAACTACAGTTTCCAACTTGCCTTCTCTGTCAAAATGGCAAAAGCATCATTTCCTCACTGTCTACACACTGCACTGGAATTTTGCTGCACTTTGTTACTGGACTCAGCAGAATTTGGCACTGAGACTGGATTCTGCGTCACTTTCGTTCACTGGGGCCTTGTAAACTCTGGCCTCACTGAAGGGCTGTGACAAACGTCACAATAGTCTTGTGTCTATCATGGCAGGAAACTAACTTCTAGGCCACTGCAGCAGAATAATGCAGAGCAGTGCGGTGTTATCTTACATCCTCTTACATACCTTTTTTCCTTTCCAACCCCATCTTACCCCCAGTTAAACCTAACAGGGAGGGTTAATACAGAATTGCTGTTAGTCCTGTGCTTGGTAAGAGAAAACAGCACAGCCCTGCTGGGCCAATATAAAACAGATTGCAATTCACAGCAGAGCCTTATCTGCATCTGCACGTCACACAATGATGTGATACTCAGGTATTACTGACAAAGACTATATGAATTCAAAAAATAACAGCTCTTCTCTGAGTTATGAACTAATGTAAGGACATTGATTACATATCAAAATCACTTTGAAATAGTAGAAGATATATCACAGTACTGCTCTGTTGTGTGCTGCATAGAAAGCATGTTACACAAAACACTGGACTGTAACTGCACCTGCAACTTCAGCAAATATATATAAACATAATATTTTGTAAAGATGCTGTGTACATGTTTTTTTTTGGGGAGGGGGGACAGGAGAGAGGCGTGGAGTAGAGGTGGACAAAACATATTTCAAAACTAGTTTGAGGACACCATATCCAATTCTGCTGTAAGGTGGGAGCTATTATAATCATTATCTCATACCACAATTTAACATCCAACACACCCATGTGGAACTTTTGTGCCATACTCAAGATGCTTGCCATTTTGAAGGTTCATACTTATACAGAAGCTGAAGTGGCAGCACTCATGGAGGCAAGCTCTTCTGAACACCTACTGCAAAGTCAGACAACCTAATCAAAGGGCAATTTATGTACTGCTTCTATTTGTTACTGCAAAGCTGGTGACAATAGGTGGTAGACTGGAGTCAGAATTCAGGAATATTTCCATTTCCACTGCACATAAATGAGCGTGGAAAAAGTAGTACAGCTGACTGCACCTAGAAAGATGATAATCTAGATATTAATTGTACAGTACAAATGATGCCCTTTGTATTGCATTACCCTCTCAGTTTCCTTCTGGGTGACATTCTGTATGCACCTGTACACAGTAGATGTAACTGAAATAATGGACAGGCTAAAGAGGTGGCTTACCTTGCGTTGTTCCATCTAACCCCATGAGACACTTCATTGCTCTGATGATTTGCTCTGCCACAGGTGGGCACATAGATGTGGCGTACACAGCACTGTGAGAATGAGTTCGTAAAAAGTCCACGAGGCCCTTAGACAAGGGAAACAAAGTATGAATGAACTTGAAGGTGCCTGAACATCAGATTTCCCTCTTAACTAACACAGAGTGAGAACACGCAAAAAAAGAGGTTTCACCAGCTGTTTACTTTCTTGGCTGCTCCCATTAATACACAGCCTGAAGAAATATTAGGCAAGTGCAAGCACTTTGCAATTAAAGTGAGGCAAATTAGAGCTGAAATAAAACAATGTGTGTGCGCTGAGACTTATTATAAAGGAGCCAAAATCATTTAAAGGCCAATGAAGAGCTGCTTTTAAAATACTGTTCAGTCCATCTATGAATGGGAATGAAATAAAACCTACATGACAACAGCACAGTTTCCCTGCCACGAGGCCTAACACGGGAAAAGTAGCCCTACTAGAATCTGTCTTTGGCTATTAGCATATACATTTCTTACAACATAAACTTCCTATTAGTGTGACAGGTCCAGTCATGTTACAGTCTGTAGAGCTACTTTAACATTTCCCTGCATAACTAAGAGTACAAACCATGATCCTAGCAAAAGCACTGCTTGCTGTAGGCATGTTTAAAGCACCAGAAACTCCTGAATACGGGGACAGAGTAGGAATTGAGAACTTGATTAAGACTATCACTGCTACAACAGTGCATATTTCATAGTGTGTTATTGCACTAAAAGCTAAATGCATGGTAGTGAGAAAGGGATGATGCCTGCTTGAAACCATGCTTTGATAAAAAATGCCTCCAGAAAATAAAGATACTGATGCAAATTATTGCCATAAAAGTTGCATACGTCTATGCTGAAACTCCAGTGCTAAGAAAAAAGATTTACTTAACTTTATAGATGTTGTGCATTGATGCATTGCTACATTGCAATTGTAATCCTATGGGTTTAACCAAGTAGATGAGAAAGCTTCTGTGCTCTTTACTGACCCAGCAAAAAGAATCCCTGTAAGCTTATGGTTGCAGAAATGAAGGTAGGTGAACAGCTGCTGCCAAGGCCCAGAAGCCTAAGGCAAAGCTTAGTGATATACCAGGTGTGAAAAGAGTGACCACTTTCCTTTAAGAAAACTTCCAAGGATTAGATGATGAACTGCTATAGACGTTTTTTCACAGGTTCAGGCATCCTATCATTTTTAGCTATATTAGCCAATTTTCCTATGTAAAAGTTAATCTTCAGACATAAATTCAGGAAGCAAACAAAAGAAAGTTGATTCTTTATGCATTACGATAGTCTGTTTTAAGATCTCCAGGTGCAAAATCCCCCAAAGATGGTGAGAAATAGATGCTTTATATTTTCTTACATCCCTTTTATTCTACTCAAGTGCTTCCTTATTAACGCTTTCCTGACAATATCCATATGAGCTGTCTAAATAGGCTATCTCCTCATTCAGTAAACTACTTAAGAAATACATTAATGTATTTTTGAGGGTATGAGGAGGGTAAACAACCAGCAACCACTTGACATCTCTGCTAAGCAATAAAAATGATGATGTTTCACAATGGCATTGATTACACTTTCTCTTTTCCTATGCTCCCCGTTAAAACAAGTTCAGTTCTACTTTCTGTTGACATCTGCTGTTGACAAGAGATTGTTTTGTCAATGCATGTGGAGAAATTGAGGTCAAAGATGTTGCTGTTGCGAAAGATCCTCAAGTAAATCCTCTTTCTCCATCCTAAAAATGCAGCTGTGACAATCTACAACTGTGCAGGAATTTTATATCAGTGGATGAAACTGTGGCTTTAATTTCTCAATCTTGTTCCACACACTGTTTACAAACATGCAAGCAGTCTGCATGCAAATTAATGTAGCGAGGTATATTTAGACAACCACAAAGTTTCTAAACTTTTCCAAGACAAACAAAAATCATCAGGGTAGCATGAAAATACCCAACCTAAGCAAATTACATAACATGAACATGAAACAAAAATAAGAAATTCTGACAGTTTAATGTTCATTTGGAATTCAGACAGAAGTGGTAGTACCTTTAGAATTGTGCTCATGTAAAGCAGTCTATATGAAAAGATAAAAAAGTTTATCGCATGCAATGGGAAAGTATTTTTCCTCTCCTTGATGTTAACATGTTTGTGTTTTCCTTTTACCTTTTTGCCAGCTATGTATCCTCCAGCTGCACCAAAGCTCTTTGTGAATGTTCCCATTAATACGTCAACATCATCGGGATTCATACCAAAGTACTCCACAACTCCTCGTCCTGTTGCTCCCACTGCACCGATGCTGTGAGCTTCATCCAAATAGAGGTAGGCTTTGTATTTCCTCTTTAAGGAGACTATCTCTGGCAGCCGCACAATGGACCCTTCCATGCTGTGGAGAGAATGAACAACAAATCCTATATCTTCTTTCCTCATTAAAATACTGCCAAAGAAGCATAGGCATTAAGTGCAGAGTGCTATTACCCCATGGAAGATCTTCTGCAAACTCCATTTGTATTTACAGTTCAAAGAAACACTGCAAACATCTTCCAACAACAAGTATAAAAGTAAAATAATTTTAGAATTCAATCAAACAAAAATAGCCAAAAAGTCCTTGAACATTTGCAAATTGCCAAAATGCCATAAAAGAGAAGGAAAAGTATAAAGCGAAGGGAAGATATTCACCAACATAGCATATTACATTTGACTGCAAAAAATATATATATTGTAATGAATTATAAGGAACTGCTATAATTCACAGTCTGGTCCTTTCTTCATCCATCTACTGCTACTGTGTCAACATTTCTGGATAATAAATCTAGAGAAAAATCACCCCGGTGCAGAGAAATTGGCTCTAACATGGCCCACATGAAATGCATAGACAGTGCCATGGCTCAGAGCAGCCTCAGTCTTCAGAGTGGAGAGAATCAGGGATTAGAAAAGATAATTCAGACCTAATCTTGTTGCTCCTACCAGATGAATAGAAAAATGTTTCCATTCTTTTCTGTTTATTTTCTTAAGACCACGTAGGAAACGGAAATATTCTAAACTTCTAGTAAGGGTATATAGAAAGCTCTAGAAATAAGAAAAGGTGATACATCTTCAGTATTGTTGGTAATCACATCAGTAACTTAGAAGGCACAGGAGAATTCTACAGCAGCTCTGGGAAATGATGGAAATGCCCTCAAATTCTACAAAGTATCACTAGTACTGCTGTGAAGACTATTATGTCTTGAAAACCTTTGTGAGACAACTAAAGTTGTGCTTGGATATGCTTTGATGCACTCAGCATTCACTTCATAACAAGTTACACACATTCTCTTCACCAGGCCTAGTGAGCAGGCCTTAAATGTTAAATACTTCCTATGAAACCCAAAGTGAGTGCGCTGCACACCCCGAAAAGCAGCGCTCTGGCTACCCCCTGTGGCTAAGGCGTATCTAGTTGCATGTGCTACAGCAGTTTCAGGTGAGCAGAACTGTCAAGTTTGCTCCCAAATGGCATGTTAAAATGAGCAGCGTGTTCAATACAACCTCTTGGCAGTTTTGTGATCTTGGGCCAGTGGCTTTCACAGACTCTTCTGACTGTCACTCAAGCTGATCTGTGCAGCTGGAAGGTCAGTACCACAAAAGAGAAATGATGTGTTGGCAATGTTTTACAAGTTTTATCCTTCTTTTTTTTTTTTTTTTGTTCTCCTGAGTAAGCTTGGAAACAGCTTGAAGTTTAGGAGATATTTGTTCCCTGCCATCAGCAGGTGTCCATTAGTTTAAATAAGCAGTACTGGGGAGCAGCCATGGACAAGGATTGCCTGTGCTGGTCAGGTTCAGAGAGCCTGGCTGTGTCTACCTGTAGGCATATTTTTGGGTGTCAGGTGACTGCTGGCAGATCCTGCCTTTCTGCCTTGCCCAGCCATTGAAGAAGCAGCCATGGGGATGTGTATGGCACCACAGTTTCCTGCAGCAAAGGGCAGACAGTCTTGCGCTGCAAGCTCTCGAGGACTGAGCTTTCCTTCCTGTCACCCTGTGCTAGGGACAGAGCCCTCCTGCAGTCAAGCAGCTCTTTGCAGCTCTGGGAGAAGCAACTTGAACCACCACAGCTATTTTCTTAATTAGTACAAGAGCAGAACCCACAGTCCTCACATGACCCAGAGTCAAACCATTAGTCAGCTAAAAATTAGACCAAGCCTCTGGGTGTGTGTGGGTACTCAGCATCCCACGTTGCTAGGGAGGGCAGTTTTGGCCATCTGGTCAGCTTGCAGGATGGCTAAGTGGTCAGAGAGAAAGTGCAGAGCCAAGGAGCACCTCTGCAGGAAACAAAGAAGCATCCCCCACTGTGTCTTCCAGAAATAGCTGGGGTGGAAAAGAAGAACAATAGTTTTTCCACATTCACACAGGCATCACATCACAATGGCTCATGGAGATTCAGGTGAGAAAAACAGCTTTTCTCTTCAAAAAGATGAGAACAAAAGCAGTAAATTAAAAATACAAAGCTTGATTTACTGTGTATTTGCCATTTTCAGTGTTGAGTTAGTGCTCTTGAAAGACACTGGCTGACATAAACGTTACAAAAGTTGACTGAGATCCTAACAAGGGCCTGATGCATCCCTGGGGCAGGTAGAGCACTGCTGGTTTTGTGTATATTTCTTGGGCTACTCTTCAAACAGGCCTCAGCTTTCCTGATGGCAGAGATGAGAGCTGTTTCTGTGTTACTCTATTCCTGGTTTTGCTTTTGACTCTGGGAGATGGTCTGCGATACAAACACCGCACTGTTTAGAATTGCTCAGAGATAAAACTCACTTCATGTGTCCCCTTGGGTAGTCCAAATGGAAAGTTTACTGAATCCTTCAGTAAATATTGATATCAACTGAGTTTAAACCAGAGAGCTGGAAGTAAATGAACTGCAGTACCTCTGTCTCAGTCTGGCTGTGTCACTTGCACAAAACTACTAATCTGTTTCCAGATCTGCTCAGGCACATCTAAAGAGTTGTGTGCAGATGAACATAAGCTGGGTCTGCCTGTGCCAGACATTAGCATTATGTGGTATTACATCTTGTCTCACAGCAAAAATTATTAGCTTGGCTGCAGGGAGGTACAGCTTCTAGACTGTAGCTTACCCTCATCTTCCTTGCTGAGAGGGTGGCAGAAGAGCTTGCTTCAGTATGCACTCAGTTTGAATCTCCTTTCAGACATGAGCAGGTAACTCAAAATTTTGGGATCGCTGAATTTTGAGGCTTGGCTCAATCCCAACAAGCCACTGAGAGTTCTTCTGAAGCAGATGATGAATTCTACAGCCAGGTGTGGTGAAGGACAGTATTTGTGCTGACCATCTCTCTTGGAATACAAGCTTGCTCTTGGCAGGATATTCTGACAAGTGTTGTCCAGTTTATTTTGAAACTTATCAGTAAAAACAGCTTACTACAATCTACCACGGTAACACAGTTTCAATCTTTTTTTTTTATCAGAATTTTTTTTTCTGTCAGAAAAAGCAATTTACCATTACTCAACCTATTATCTTCTTCATAATTCCATCACTCAACTTCTCTATATATGCACCAGCATTACAGTCCTTTCAACATTTGAAAAACTACCTGTTCCCCTTTCAGGTTGATTTGTAATTGGGAAATCCCTCCTTTCCTGACCTATAACTCCCAAAGTATACGCCTTGCGTCTTTTATTTATTTTAGCATTATTTTCTTACATAAGCCTTGGGCTTTCATTCAACAATCTTTGTTTTGTAGTTTAGAGTAATAGTTTAAGGAAACTCCAACACGGCCCTCAAATACAGTGCCATACATTGAAATCATAGAAATGTTAACCTTTAATGCTGGCCCCTGGCTAAGGACATTAAATGTTAGCCCACTCTTTTCTAAAGTCCTAACATCTAATCCCAGGAAATAAAAAAATAACCCTAATAAATTTCCTATGGAACTGTCATTGAAATTCAAGGAACTTCTACAGCATGTGAAAAAGAATTGGATAATATCCAATTAACCAGAGAGCTGTTTTCTGAGCTGGAAGGAAATATACTCAAATTAAATCAAAAGTGGGGAAAAATAAATCATTTGTTTTGATGAGTTTCTGGTGCCTTATAAATCCCTCCCTCATCTTCAGGCTATCTGACTCCTAGGTAAATATGCGTGCAAGAGAGCAGAAGTCTACCAGAAACTATATAAGAACATAATAACTGATTAATCCTGAACTGGAAATAGCAGAAGCCAAGAAAAACATTAGCTGGATATTTAAATAATAGAAATATGATTTAGCAAGTCACTTTAATTTGTGCTTCGGACCTGGCCAAAACTTGTTCATGCATTTTGAGCTGAAGATTGATGGCTGGAAGGTCTCCCCATTTGGAACAAAAATGAAATATATTTGCTCCTAGGCTAGTCTAAGTCAAGAACCAGCTCTCACTAGCAGTTAAATTTACTTCTGATGATGATTTTTTGTTTTTAAGACGCTAGATACATTAAAAGCAAACAATCATATACTTATTGCTATTTGTTTGACATGTAGCTTGAGTGCTTCCCAAGCCAAGAGGCCAATTCTGCCTTCAGTTGTAACCAAAGAAAATCTGCGGCTTATGATTTCAAACACAAGTCTGATTTCCAGAAATGTTCATGTTGGCTAACAATGGCCCTCTTCAAATTTTGCCAGCTGGTAAGTCCAGGCTTACGAGCAGTGTAAATACTTTAACATACCCCTAATGCAAACAGAAGGCAATTTTTTTTCCATACCATCAACTTTACCTTTACTAAGACTATGGTGTCCCATACAGCAATATTTATTTTAAATAGGAAAGCTTAGCATTTCTTTTGCATCTCTGGAAAATGCATTTCTGTATAAATTTGCCAAGTCAAACTTGCAAGTCAGGATATTTTAAGTTGGAGAATGGCTCTGACCAAGTTATTTAAATTCTGCATTAGTTGTCCCCAAAGCAAGACTTATTTAACTCCTTAAAAAAAAAGAAAAAAAAAAGCAATATTAATTGTCTTAAGAATGCATTAACAACAGTCTGCCTCCTCTTAAATCCTCTAGATGAATGTTCGTTTGGCATCTGGCAAATCTTCAAGAGAACTAACATTAGCCAACATAAGGGCTGGAAAATTTTAGTCTATTTCAAAAATCATGGGCCAAGAAAGGAAAGAACATGCACACAAAAGAAGAAGTGTATTTCTAACGTGTCTTTCTCCAGCTTTTTCTTTTGCAGAGGAAGTGTTATTAGCTACATAGACTACATGGCTGGTGAGCCTGTTTCCAGCAGTGCAATAAGGACAGATCAGCTGCATGAATCTCGGGTTGGCATCGATGGCAGGGACACAGCACAGAGGGGTGTGGTGGCATCCTCCCTCAAGCTAGAGCAGACACACTTTGCAACCAAACCACAATCTTTAATTTCTGATCAGCTTAGACTACCAAAACAACTAACCAACCAACCTGACTACTGCTGGGGCTGGTTTCCAGTGACAGAGTATCAGAGAGCTGAGCTTTGTTTTTGCTTCTATTTTTTGTTTGCTTGTTTGTTCATTTACTTTATGCCTTTCACAAGCATCAACACTCAGGACATGAGTAGTCTTAGAACTGTTATGCTTCTATTCCCTGTCTGCATGGTATTTCTCTGGCAATCAATAGAAAGTGATGAACTTTTAGGGAAATATTAATTAATTTGACTGAAATATCATCGAAAAGCAATGATTTATGAACCACGTAGGTACCACCACCAACTCCTATCTAAAATAAAAGTTCCCTTTTAGTGCTGTTCCCTGAAGCCTAGCACGTTTTTATTTAGCATCTTAACAGGCAGATGTGCAGACTTCTGAAAAGGAAATCTTTCTGAAATCCAACTACAAAAACTAGAGGAAAAGAAAGCTTTATACCAAATATACATCTGGAAATGCAGCTGCAAGTACTGCAACTATCAGCCAGTGGGTTCACCCTAATGTTTAAGTGGATCTGTGACTCACCAATCTATCTCATCTCTCCCTAATGGTAAATATCCAGAGTAAAGGATTTTAAACTGAACAAAGCTCAGCAGCTGGAGCATTTTCTTGGGCCATGTAACCAAAAGGAATATTTGTCAGTAAAATGTTGGTGGTCCACTTAATTTCCGTGTGATCAAAGTCCTTAAATTGAGGCTTTCTTTTAGTAGTACCAAGCTATGTTTATTTGCAGTTTTGCTCTGTTTACTCTGGTTGAAAGGGGAAGTTCAGCCTGTTTTGGATCAGCTGATCTGCTGCTGACCTGTTTCAGCTCTGAGTGACAGGTGTTTAGATAAAGACTGATTTGTTCTCTTTGCAGATGGAGAACATTAGGTAAGAAGAAAGTGCTAATGACTATGAAGTTGTAATGACATGAGATTGTAAAAGATTTCTTACGAAAAGTCTAATCAACCAAACTGTACTAGCATTCCTCAATAAAATGGCGTAACCATCCGCCCATGTGTACAGACTACAGTTCAGCCCACGTGAAATAATCCCTACATGTTAACTTCAAAGTTTTTTTCATAAACCATGTCACATCCTGTGAATGAGCAGCTCTGGCTCCCCTCTCTCTGGTGCAAGAGTCACTACTCCTAACCCTATCCTCCTTGCTCTCACAGTGCATCTCCTGCTCACACGATATGCTGCTCACTGTGACTTGCTAAATCAACATTCAGAACAACAGAGGATCTCACTGCAGCAAGTTATGCCAGGGTTCACACTGTCTTAATGGAAAGTAACATTTCAACAGGATCACTGAAGATGCTACTTAACCTCCATTCATTTCAGATTTCTTTCAGATACCAATGTTAGCTCCACTCAACATATCTTTGTGTTCTCAGAAGCAATAAAGAGCACTCGTGTCTAAAACACACATACCTGTAAATGCCTTCCACAAGGATGATAATTTTTCTCCATGCTCTGCGGCTTCGAGGCTGGCCATATATTATTGCGTCTCTCAATAACTTCTCAAGACTCTGCATATCTTCATTTAAAAACAAGTAAAAGGAGAAAGGAAAATATTAGCACATATTTTTTTGAAGGAATTTTTGATTTTCTATTTTTTTTCCTGTCGAGAAGAAGACAACGTTAAAAAAACGTATCCTGAAGATAAAATTCCTTTCATAGCGGGCAAGAATCAATAACTGATTTAGTTTGATTGCAATCTTGTGAAAAGTAGTTTCAAAAAGCTGCCAGTTATGTACTCTACCTGGGAAATTTCTACAGATCTTAACATATATTTTTATTTAAAGGGAAAACGTAACCATTTTGCTTTAGTACTGAGGCTAACTGCCACCAGTTCTATATGGGTTGCTGATACTCATAACATATCAAGTCTTTCGAACGAAGAGCCTTCATTTGCTTTCCAGCACCATCAAGGGCTTGCAAATCACAGGCACTGCTTCAGCAAAGGCTTGGATCAGGCTGCATGAAGCACATCAGGATGACAGCAAAAGAAATCCTCTCCTTCTCCGGAAGGAATGCTTGTGAAAGACTGACGATGAGGGAGGGAGAGACAAATGGATATAAGGACATAGCGTGGATACTCTCATTTGTTGCCAAAATGCTTGGAAATGGCAGAACTTGATATAAGGAGGCTCAGAGCAAAGTTAGAAACTTAGAAGTTCTGAGTGTGGTTCATCTAATAAAATACTGAAAGGAAAGGCACTGATGTTTTGAAAAAAAATAGAAGAGGCTAAAAAATAATAATTAAAAAAAATCAAAGGAACAAGAGTCAGACCAAAATATGACTCTCAGTGCAGAGCTGAAATCAGGGTTCTGAATGAAGTCTCTCCAGAATGAATTACTCTGGTACTTATTGGAAATCCAAACTGACACTTCAAAATGTTTCCAAATAACATCTTACAGACTCATTATACCCCAAGGAATGATACAGATGAGGACAAATTGTGGGGGCTGGGAAAATCAGTGGTTTTATTTTCTCCACAATATAACACCACTTCTTCAGTAATAGATCTTAATGCAGTTATGTTTTGCTAAAATGTTACAAAACTAATCCTTAATTCTCCCAGGCAAATACACCTTACCTATATTGATGCTGGCCTATAGCTTTGTTTCTGCCTGACTGTAAGCAAGCTGTTTGCACAGCACTTGTCCATCATGAATAACGAGTGACCTGAGAGATCAGCAGGATATGATCTAGATCGTTATACCCTGGTACCTTGCCCTTTGCTGAGGTGTTGATTTCAGTGAAAGATTTCTCAGGAACACCTGTGCCACTCTGCACCTTATAGTCTAATCTCTTGACCTAACAAGACCTTGCTATATCTTACAAAGCACACCTGCATGATGAGTGGCCTCGTATATCAACCGTGCAATCATCTGCACAGCTGGATGAGCTCCCAGATGGAAATGCTTTTATGAGTAATGCAATGCAGATAGCACAGTTTCCACTAGATGGCAATGAAGGGAAAAAAAGTTCCATGCTGCTTTACAAAGTGATTGTTATGACCCTGCTAAGCATGTTTCATAAAAGACAGCTGCTCACCTTCTCTTCTGAATAGATAATATCTGGAAATCCTTTCTGGTTCTGAGAATTAAAGGGCTCCAAAGGATTACAGAAAGCTCATGAGTTACAGAAATGAGGTAAGATTTTCAGTCACTCAAAGTGAAATTTTCTCCACTGAATTTAATCATCTTTTTCATCAAAATGCCTGTAGGGCCTTTGAAACTCCTCTCTGAATCACACAGAGTGAGACTCAATTCAGTATTCTGTCTACTTCTCAGTCCACATTAGTGCTAAACTTTGGGAAAGTTAGTTTGTCAAACTTCTGAACTGAAATGGTGGCTAGAAAATTCAGTTGTTTTCACGTAAGTCCACAGGGAAAGAAAGAGGAGAGGACAGAGAGGTAAGAAATGTATATAGCTTTTTAAAGAGCTTGTTTTATAAAACCATGGATGTGAATAGATCCCGTTCGATCTAGTGTGGAAGATGGGACTGCAAAGGGAAGAACAACTCCAAGTCAGGAGATGCCTGACTTCCCACGTGACAGTCCTGCTTGAGTTCAGGCTGAGGACATGCCTGCTCAATGGAACAGGGCTATCTCATTTTGCTTTTGATGTCTCATTCTGAAAAACATGTAGGGATGACTCTCAAGCCTGCCAACATATAATTTGCTTAGATGCAAATGGATTTTACTGAACATTTTACTCTTGTTTGCAGAAAGGAAACTGGAAGGTGGAGAAAATCTGTTACCTTTAATCTCTCCCCCTAGAAAACTGCTTCTCTTATTCAAAGTAAAGATGCAGTGCTTTCTGTGCTGGGACTTTCTAGACAGTCGGATATATCGAGTGTCAGGAAATAAACCAGTGCAACCCCAGCTGACTTTCTTCTATCAAATTATTTGGCCATTAAATATAGTTAGACTGTGAAACACTAGGGCAGGGAGATGAGTTGCACAAGCCCATCTTGAATAACCAGTTATGGGGAAAATAACTGTCCTTCCTCATTTGACCATCACTGGCCCTGGCTTTTCAGTGGTATAGGCAAACAACTGTTTGTCAGGCCCAGGAGGTGGATGGTTGTAGGAACTTCACTTGGTTAATTACTCAAAGCGTAATCAAATTTGTCCTTGCCTCAGTTCCCGACTTACCCCTGAAATATTGTTTGTTTTTAGAGGCTAAGGTTTCCTAAGCAGGGACAGTGGATCACTTGGGTATTTAGAAGTTAATACAAAGTTGCATAATCCTTGTTTGGGATCCTTCGGAGTTACTTCAATGGAAATAACACCACAAATTGCTTCTGGGTGAAAGCGAGCCTGGACCTGGGCAGGCAGTGGTGTGTCATGCTGCCTTGCAGTGTAGGTGGGACTCTGGCTCCCGCGGGGCCCTGCCTTCTCACAGACATGCTGTGCCTTCCTGCAGGGAGACACGGAGTCTCCACCCCTCATCCCCACATTGCAGTGCTGAGGACATCATCATCATTCTTCTGCGTGGGCTAAAATCCTCCTGCATGATGTCAACTGAATACATTTAATTAAAATGAAAAGGCTACTGCTACCCTTATCACAGTCCTATCCTTCGATTTATGTTTGCCGTTCTCATTTTCAGTTTCTCATTTTGCCTTCTTGTGCAAGTTCATACAGACACTAGCTGCCTGCCCTTTCTCACTCTGTCTTGCACGCAACCAGCCTCTCCCTTTGTGGGTTCCTTTCCTGGTCACTGTCCTGTCGTAGGTGACCAAGTGCCCAGCTCTGATCCTATCCCTCCTTGCAAATCCCTAGAGCAAAGGGAAACCACTGCAAGGGTTTCATTCATCCAAACGTTACTTGTAGGATTGTAAAAGACAATTTTCATTCTAGTGAAAACTAGACTTTGAGAAGTCCCTCCCTGCTGGCAGAGCTCTCAATAGCAAGAGTGTCCTTGGAGGACTTTCCATAAAATCACAGCTTTGCCTTTTTTTTTTTTTAATGTCAGAGGATGGGTGGGGGGGAAGCGGTGGCTGCTGCAGCTGCTGTACAGCCAAAGACTGCCCTCCCTATCCCCCAAGAAATATGTAGCTCAGCGTAAGCAAAGAGCTCATGAAAACCTCCAGCTCACACCTGGCAAGTCAGAGATGGGTTTCACAAATCAGGGAGGGCAAATGCAGACACAGCATGCTCAGAGCAGGATATTCCAGCCTTCTCACTGTGGCAGCGTCTGTATGTGTCACAGGGAAATACATGCTGAACTGGATTAGGCTGAGGTCAACTTATCTAGAGTAATAATCTTGTCTCTGATAGTAGCCAGAGGCTTCAAACAGGACAAAGCCTTAGTGGTTAAAGTGGCTTTCATCCTGCTCTGTAAGAGCTTGAAAAGCACCTTCCCCTCTGAAATTCATGGACCACTTACACCTCTGTAAGAAAAAAACACCCCAAAACTAATGAACCATCTCATACTAAGCCACTGCAACCACAGAAAATTTTCACTATTTTTAACCTGTTTGTTTTATTTGCTTACTTTCTTGAAGGCACGCACATCTATTTTTGTACTTCTTTTTTTTTTTTCTCCCTAGAGAATACATTTGCACAGAAGTATGAGGTCCCTGTGCTATTCTTTCAGTGTGAACTACAACCACTCCAGATAGCTCTATTTTCTCTACAAGGTCTCCTTGTGGCACACACATTCCAATTCCAAAGCTCTAATTTGACTGACTGGACCAAGAAATGCCATAGTTGGAATAACAGCAGCTCATCTGTTGTCCAAGCAAGAAACATTTTGTACGGAAACCCAGAGAGCTCACGCCTGCATGACACACATTTGTTATCAACCACCCGATCTCTGAGAACCCCAAAATACCCCTTACTGTTTTCACAACACTCTTACAAGGTGTGTGAGGAGGAGTTGGGAATGTACCACTATGATCCTCACTTTTCAGATGTGGATTCAAGCACCAGATTAGAGGCCAGATTTTCATCTACCAATGGTGCTTGGTTGTGCCTTGCAATTCCCTACCTTCCTCATAGTATCACTTACTCTGATTGCATGGTGAAATGCAAGTCCCTTGCAATGAAGGGAACTGGATTTTTTCCCCCTGTGGCTTGACTTATTTGTGTAGTCATGACATTCACACAGATTGCTCAAGCAATTGCAAATCTAACCCTGAAAATGCGACGGCAATTTAGTTGCTTGATGCTATGTAAGAAAAATGCAGTAGAACTAGAAAGAGCAAACAAATCCTAACTCTTGTTAGGACAGCACCTAACAGCACCTTCTTATACGAGCTAATATGAACAGAATCCACCTGGATGTAGTCAGGAACAAACTCATCCATTCACTGAATGATGCTATCTTATGCTCTCATCTCACATCACTATAAGACCTAGGATTGCTGTGATGGAAAACCCTTGATAAAATCACAAGGTGATTAATAGTTAGATATTTGCTCTTGCTTTTTAAGTATTACTGGAAGACCAAGGGATTTGGTCAAATTTAGCCAAGAAAAAGGTAAGAGGTTCTGAAAAAGGGCTTTAAAGTATATGACATTAATAAAAAATCATCTTAGAAACAAAAAAAGAACGAGGCCACTGCTGCCACAGAGGCCACAGATGTCTTCACCTCCTGCCCTTCTCCCTCTGCACGCTGGCTGTTAGGCCGTGCTGCTGGAACCGCTGCATTTCAGATGAGGAAGTGCCTCTCTTTTCTGGCTTCCTAGACAGGTCACTACTGAGGAAATGTCAACATGGTGCCCACACCATGGCAGGGGAGATGTCAGGCAGATGCCTTATGGGCAAGCAGGAACAATTTTAGCCCATTAAAAACACTACTGCGTAACTTTAAGAGTGCTCAGGTCTATGCTCATATTTAGGGTTTTGATATCAGGCCTGATAAAATTATTCTTGGTCAATCTATGTCTGGAAAGGCACCCCATAATGCAAACTATCAGCCTAATCAATTCCAACTTACATCTAGTCAGACTTAAAGTTCCTACTATTACGTTAAGAAATATTGTCCTAAAAGAGAATTATTTCTGCTGCCAGAAGGGCTCTGCAGAAGAATATGTTGGGAATAAACAGAAATAAAAAGAAAATGGATAAATGAGTAAATATTTTTAAGCAATGAACATCTTAGTAATTTGGCAGGTAACTGAAAGATCACCTCTGTACCCCAGCTCATTTTCACTGGCAACACAACCTAAGTGGCATTGAGTGAGGCTGGAAGAAGGCTGGGTGATCTGGGGGAGAAAGGTTAGAAGACCAAAGCTTCCCTTCTTGCTGCGCAAATGTCATGGAGATGGTGGATGTGAGGTTTCAGACATTACAATGACTATCTTCAGAAAACAGAATTGCTGTGATTCACCAACTGGCCTCACCTGGCTGCTGTGTTCTTCCTGAGGGTTGTGCTACCCTGCTGTCCCCTGCTGTTAAGGTTTGACTAGGCTGGGTATGTTCACATGTGCCTCAGCAACAGCAGTGACTATAGGCTATGCTCACTCTTGGAAGGTTTTGTTTCACCATACCTCCAGTGAAAGAGCCTGGTGCAAATCAGGAAGAGCTGTATGAGCAAGTAACACAAGGCTCTTAATTTTGGTCCTTTTAATAAGTAGTAATAACAGTAATAATAAAGAGTAATAACCATAATAAACCCTAACCCCACTCTTCCAAGCATATTCCTGCGACCCTGTCAGGGCAAAGACTAGCAACACTGCTAGTGAGAGCCACAGGAAGGGAATGTAGTCCAGGCGTTTTTGGTGACAGGAATCAAGTATTCTCCTAAATTTCTCTCATTTAGATGGCATGCAAGTATGTGCCTGTGCATTTATCTCAGCCCAAGCCTGTAAATTCCTGTTTGTTTACAGGGAAGGGATTGATCACCTGCAGTAAGGATGCAGGGCACATTGCTATATCCAAATAAAAATGGACTTACAGATCCACATGTCATTTTTTGCTCTATTATTCACTTTAAGGTTTGAAAGCCTTCTCATACACCTTCACCGTGCAATGGTTTTGTCAAAAAAGGAGGGTTTTTTTTAAACTTAGGAGAAGCATAAGGGCTTAACAACTCTGTCAGCTCTTGAAAAACTACTCGGAATTTTTTGGCTGAAAATTGCAATGCTTGGGACAGCCACCCACTGACTGAAATAGAGTCTAATTAACTTTTAAGAATAAGAATATTATACATAATTAAGCTAATATATAGAGATTACTTCTTTGCTAACTAATGAAATAAGCGTAATTATTTACTTTTGCATAATGACAAAGAGATCCAGTATTACAGATTATACACTGAAATAAAATGCTTTTCACTCTTAAGGATATAGCTATGTAATAACTTTTGGAAGATGGATGTGCATCAATAACAGCAGTAATAGCAGTTTTTAGTCTTTTCTGTAAAATATTTAGAGCATGAATTTTTTTTTCCATAGAACAGTTTCCTATAATGTTTTTGAAAATCATTTTTCTGTAATAGGTGGGAAATTGGAGTGGAGAAATTTACATTGTCAAGAAAACACCACTGAAAGGGAAGTTACTGGCACACACCTTTCATTTGTACCATATTCAAGTAGTAGCTGCTTTAGAAAACATGCCATTACTTTGCTAAATTGTTATATAATTATTCACCCTCATTTTGATAATCATTTATAGTAACTGCACAAAACATTCACACCTCTCACTTCCCCCAGTGTCTCTTCTATACATATATAACTAAGGAAGTCAAAGCCAAATTATGTGTGTTCTAGGCAGTTTTAAAAGATGCTGATGTAAGCAACAAGGAATGCATAAAGAGTCTGCTTCCTCAAGATGCAATCTAATAACAAAAAGGTAACTTCATAACCTGCTGCCTGATTTGAATTTATATTTTGACTCTCCCACATAGAAAGTATGTATCAAGCAACAGTGGTGCTACTGCCTGGCATCCCTTCCGTTTTCCTTAGTGTAGGGCAACCCTAGGTCCAACAGTATTTGTGTGACTTGACACAGCTTCAAAGGAGATGAGCCAACTCATGCCAGTGGACAAACTTGGCTCTGCATCTAGGAGTCAGAATGAAAAGCACATTAAGCCCTAATCCTTTCCAGAATAGGATTCAGATTTACTCTTCGGCGCTTTGCAGAATTGTTCCAACCTCTCAACAAAGAGCCCTAGCAAAGCCGATGGCACAGTAACATTATCCAGTTGATGCCAGGAGCCAAACTTATTAAAGGATCATTGACTTCTCTGTGTGAAACAACACACGGAAGTCCCCACTCCATGGAAAGGGGGGAGGTGGAAGGTACTGAATTTTTCTATGACTATGCAGAGAACGATCTTAAAAAAGCAATACATACAACTACCTGATGCTGAAATTAACACTTTCTAATGTTCTTCAAGTGGTAACTCAAGGTGCAGAGGAACCTTTCCTTCACATCAAGTAATCTGACATGCATAACAGCATAATTCCCTTGTTTGTAAGCATGGCAATGACAATACTAAAATAGGCTGACATTTTGGGCATGTGTGTGCACACCTCTATATATACAGAGACGAGAAGAATCATCTGGGAGGATAAGAAACACAACTGATCTAACAAAACAAATGAGCACCTACCTAACTGAAAAGAACCCCCCAACACAAGCTGGAAGTTTAGGTTATGTGTCCCCCTAATTCATTTCCTATACTTGTATTATACTACTCTCAGATGCAGCCAGAGAGAGCAATGCTGTCTACTTCATTTCAGGTGAAACTGAACATCCTACAAAGACAGTCTTGCTGGATTATCATTTCCATTGCAATCATTCCCCAATACACATCCTCTTCTCCCCAAAGCAAAAGGCACACAGATGTATTTCTGCACATGATTTTAAAAGCTATTAAACAAAATTTCCTCTTTGACGATGATGGCAGGTGTCAGCTGTACCTAAAATGGATTGTATGATTTGATTTGTGCATAATAATGTGAACAAGATGATCTGAAGGATGCTCTGGTTCTCTTTCACAAAGTGCAGGGGCTTCTAGTTGAGAGAAGGCTAGTATAGCAGCCATGCCTAGAGTATCGACATGGAAGCGGACCAAGTTGGGGCATGCTACTGTCTAATCTATGAATAATTACTTCTGTAAAAACATTCTGGTTCACATGATCATTAATTCTTACATGATCTTCAGAAAATGCTTCTTGTCCAAATTATGAATAGATACTAATTGCAACACCATCTTATATTATAATTATAGTGTGTCTTTCATTTCAAGAGATCCTTAGGCCTGTTACAGCATATACATAATTCATTTTTGCTCACCTCAGGGCTGAACACAACACAATAATAGAAGGGACTGTATTAGTTATTAATAAAGGTAATCAGATCTCTTTTCTCATTCCTCACCACTTCTCTAGCTCCTTAATCTCTGTTTCAATCACTGCCTGGTGGCTGCAGTGGTGATATAAAGGAAATTTGCAAAGTGGAATAAAGGAAAAGAACAAGCTCTTGTCATCAAAGCCAATCACAATGTCTCTGACTGTAACCACAGCATCATTAACTAAATAAAAGTTAAAAAGCATGAGTATTTCAGAAGATAATTACATGATTGCAAAGTTAATGTTTGGCATTAGTATGATTTCTATACTAAAATCATACCTCAAAGGTTATTTGGGATGGTTATCTTAATGTAATCATCTGCATTTTGGTATTTTCCCCTCTGGGAATTTGGAGAGACAGTTTCAAAGGTACACCATGTTAATGTAACTCTGCTAGAAACAGAGGCAGGAAATGTAGATTATATTTTTTTAAGTATGTTTGTACTATTTTGCTATGGTGACAATAACAAAACCTTTTCAGCAGCACACAGTCATTCAGCATGTCAAAAAGACAGCAGGGAGGTTAAGACTCCAGATTTCATAGAATCATAGAATCACCAAGGTTGGAAAAAAACTCTTAGTTCATCCAGTTCAACCATCCACTTATCACCAATATTTCCCACTAAACCATGTCTCTCAGTACAACATCTAAATGCTTCTTGAACATCTCCAGGGTCGGTGATTCCACCACCTCCCTGGGCAGCCATTCCAGTGCCTGACCACTCTCTTGGAGAAATATTTCCTTGTGTCCAACCTGCATCTCCCCTGGCGCAACTTGAGGCTCTTCCCTCTACTTCCATTGCTAGCTACATGGGAGAATAGGCAGACTCCCACCTCACTACAACCTCCCTTCAGGCATTTGTAGAGAGCGGTAAGGTCACCCTTGAGCGTCCTCTTCTCCAGATTGAACAACCCCAGCTCTCTCAGCTGCTCCTTACAAGGCTTGTGCAACAGACCCTCACTGGCTTTGTTGCCCTTCTCTGAACACCTTTAAAAATGAAGGTCCAACCTGATAATCCAGACCTTGCACAATAGTAAATACAATCTCACACTGCCAATTTCTCCCCCATCTGAGATCACTGAATGTTGAACAGTTAATCCTTGTGCTTGGATAAAAACTTGATCTGGGAATTGAAAGAAAAGCATGCACTGAAAGGAAGTGCTCCTGCCTTAGAGACAGACATGTTCACACCTCAAAACATTTCCAACTTCAATACTCACTATTATGCTTGAAGATTCTAATAGTAGCACCTGAAAGCCTTGCACCAAGAACGAGAGAAGTGTGGTTCAATTCATCACTTAGAATGAGGCAACCCTGTGGAGAAGGAGTACAATAAGCATTTACATGAAGTGGGAAGCTGTTTGCAAGTGTGTGTGCTAGTGTTTCATCATACAGTTATGTCTATATACATACATACATATATATAGCATTGCATCAATTAATCTTACATGTGAATTGGAATTTCTGCAGGAACCACTGCAAAGACAGGCAGAAACAAAATTCAGATTCTCAGACATTCCCAGGAAGTGCATGAGATTAACATAAGGAGAACTGATATTGAGACTGGACTAACATCAGCAGTTTGATAATTGAAATAAGATCAGGATGGATTGAGGCTGCCATTAAGATTCAAGTAGAGCCAAGGCACTAGGCACAGTCTTACTCTTTCTCTGGTAAATTCATATACAATTCATCTGTAGTGTATGTTTCACTGATAAACTCAGTTGAAAACTTACTTTCTTTATAGAACAAAAAAAATGCATAAAAAATAATTTCGTATGCTATATCAACAAGAACCAAGATTCACAGTTGAAATTAAATGTGAAGCCCTAATTTAGCTCTGTTTTCTATTGTATATTTTACGTTGTGATGTTTCACTATCCAGTACAAGGACGACACAATATTAGCTAAATAAATATTATTTAGGAAACAGGGATTGTGTCTAGGATTAGAGGTACCTACACAGTTCTGCTTAAAGACTGATATAACAGTAAGAGTTAGATATGTGCATCTTGACAAGACAATATAGATGCTAGATTTAATTATAATGAAAATTTAGGAATAAATCTCCCAAATATAGGACAACTACACAATATCTGCAATACATAACACCTTATAATAATATGTAATATTAGAATATACTAAATAGTTATATTCTACACAATACAGTAATAACTTCATCTCACGAGTACCTAAATATCCCACCTCTGACGCAGGCCTACGTGTCCACATGAGGCCAGCTAACTGAGGGATAAACATTTTAGACCTAGGTGAGAGAAAATTATTTTATGCTGCTGTGCATGTCTGCAATTTCATAAATTTACCTCTCTTAGTTCTCAACTGTTTCTTCGGACATTACTGGACTACTTTTCCAGCACCATGGTAGACTGAAGTTCATGTCCTCAGTAGCTGAACATTTTCTCCAGCCCAATCACTGCGTACATATATTTTAGAAATCTCTTGTAAAAACTGGATTCTTTCTCAATAGTGAGGAAATGACTTCACCTCTAGCCAGGTTCTTTGGAAGAAATCTTGAACTTACATCATGTGGTGAATTCATTCCATCTCCATCAAGGGGTAAATGCTGTTTCACATTTGCCTGAATTGGAGAGAACAATTTTCCCATTGTTGGAAAATTGCACATGTTGTGTCAGGAGCTGTGATGAATGGGATAATACATTTTCATGCCTTTGCATCGGGTACTCCAAATTAGAGATGAGATTCCTTCAGAATCAAACAAGAACCAAACTTTTGTCACATGGCCTCATCATTTTCAGCCAGCCTTCTTTGCAAGGGCTGGCCAGAGATCCATTCATCAGAATTGCTGAAAGCTGTTTTGCCTTCCTGATATCAAGCTTTTTTCCTCAATTGAGCCTTTCCATTTAATACATGCCCAGAATGCTGCAGCAGTTGTTAAAACAATTAACAAACAATAGTTCTGTGTGTTTCATCAAGAAGTACTCACCTTCCCAACAAGTGCTGGAATATTCATTGAATTTGTTGCAAATCCCATGCCAAACACCATAGCATCTTCCACACCTAGGAACTTGGCCACAAGATTCTCTAGTTCTACATGCTTGTCTAGGGTCCCTGCAGAAACAAACACAGGCAATCTCATTAGATGTGAAAATTATTAATTCTAAGGACATAAAACATTCAAAAGCATGAGTCAGGCAATCTGGCATTAAGCCAAATTGCTTTTTTTTTTTTTTTTTTTTTTAGTTCTATTCAAGTTTTTCCATTTGTATCTTGTACGCTTGTGATAAAACAAGAAAAAGGAAGGATGCAAATCAGCTATAACTAATGCTAACAAATACTGTTGTTGTTAAGATAGGAAAGCAATTGCTTTCGGAAAAAAAAAAAAGTTTGTTTCCCATAGCAACAACTTTTGATGTAGATTATCCTGAAAAGTCATTTCTTGCTTCCCTCCTTGCTAGTACTACCCTGGTGAGGAACGAGACCTCCCTTTTATGTGTAGGACAAACATGTTAGGCATTTTTTGAGTTCTTTCTGAATGAGAAAGCAGAAGATGACTACAACAAAGTTCTTCAATTTTTCTCCTGAATGTCTGTATGTATGAGCACTAAATCCTTAATTACGATATTTTATGGACTGACAAATGAAAACTTTCTCCATCCTGTTACACTATGGATAACAGAAGTTAAGCTACGCTCCATTACTCTTAACTATGTTCTTTCCTCCCTCACATCAGCCAAACTTAAATGCCAAGGCAACACTAAGGGTCTTCCTTACTGGAAGTTATTTGTCTAATATTACTGCCAGAAGTCTCCAAACAAATAAGATGTTCCAGATGTCTAACAAAAGCAGTATCTTTGTCCACTAACTCACAGAGGAGGACAACAAAATACAAAAGAGGATAAAAAAAGAGTAGCGCTAAGAGATGACAAATAACTTTGAACAGTAATGAATCATCTCAATTTGCCAACTCTCTAGTCTTTGTTTTCCTGGCTGTGCATTGTGGTACCAAGGCTGAAGGAATTCTTACAAGATGATCTGTGGGGAAGAAAAGAGGCTGTGGATTCTAACAGTACTTCCCCTATGAATAAGGCTCCAAGCAGAGAACAGAAGAAAAAAATCAAAGTTAACCTCTTGCCTTACTTGAGTTGCACAAATTGATGTCACAATAATATAGGCAAAGTGGATTACAATTAATTGGAACAGGAATTCAGTGTTTACCATGATAGGCACTGCGCAGAAAAATGGAGGAAAGCAGAAGCTTGGCTAGAGTGTCCTGACAATAATTTTGAGTCAGGAAGATGATCTTACCCTTACCATGGAGGTAAGCTCATCAAAAACAAAAAGAAATCAAAATGACAGTACAGTTTCAGCAGCAGCACTAACTCAGCTGTTGCAGTGAGGTAGTTCTTCTGTTCGTTCTTCTCATTAAATATCTTGAACCTCCAGTAGATGTGAGTAGACTGTGCATGAAAGTCTTGGAGGGTAGCTACTTTTTGCATTTGTAGATCCCAAGATGTACACGGATATGTGCTAGTCCTGCACACAGCGTAGCAGCTGAGCTCCATGAAATACAAAAACAGCATTTCAGATTGAGCTGTCAGCTGGACAGGTCACAATCACGTGTGTGAGTCTCTTTCTTTTGACTTGTAAACCCAATAGGTCTTGGTATATTTCCACAGTTATCTCTGTTTTTTTGGTTTTTTTTTTCAGTCTTGAGCTTGGTTATAGCAGTCATTGATATCTGAGATATCTAGTCAACTGCCCTAGTGCTCCTTGCAGATATTATATTGTCACTTCACTGCTATGGTCGCACACAGAGAATATGTAGTCTGAAATGAAAGCTTGAAGCCAACCACATTATAGTGACAGACTGAATTAGAAGTAGGTTTATGAAAGCATGAGAAAAAAGCAGCGCTTGTTTTGCAAGGCAGTGATTTTAAAGCATGAGAACATTGTCCCTGACTCTTCCAGGAGTAAATCTGACACTGCTGGGGTGGAGTTAAATTGCTTTTTGGGGTTGCAATGTAGGTTTTCTGTTTTTGCAAATAAGGAGAGCCTGACTCATGATGAATTATTCTCTTCAAGCATCTATTAGATGGGAATACCACACTTCTGACCCTTTTAAAATGATTTTATGATGATGAAGAATCAGATCTCTGAAAGTAACCTATTCTTTCTTATTTACTAATCCTTTCAGTGAACGTGGATGATGGTGCATATCACTACTGCTTACAAATACTCGACTGAAAATTGGAATCAATACGGGTTTGTTTTGCAAAACCAAAACCTGAACAACAAGTATTTGCAATATCATCCCTAGGGTTGAATTACTTGAATTATAATGTCAATATTGTAGGTGGTAGGTGAGGTGTTGGAGGAGCAATATGATACACATCAGTACTGACAGTGGGAGGTTAGTGACAGTCATATATATTAGGAAGAGTAGAATTGATAAAGCACACCAGCTTGTACTTTCTCAGCTTTACAGTAAAATGGATATTTATTTTAAAAGTGCAATTATTTAATCTCATCAGATTTCTCCAGCATGGATCACTCTGTAGGCACAGTATAAACCACAACAACTATATCACAACACTTTCCACTGGTAGGAAAAAAGGGAATAGTAAATAATAAATCCCCTCCTTATCAAATGCTGACCCAGTTTCCCTCCTTAACTGCATTTTGGGGACAGGGAACATGAAGTAATCTTTGTCGTGGCAGACTTTCATAGACTTAGCCACATCCTGGGACTGCGAGTCACTGTCAGTCTGCTAGATACACAAAGCTTGAAAATTCCAACAACCCATGCAGTTTAGTTTTGACACTTCCTTCAGCTTAGACAAAATGGGCAATGACACTGTTTTCCCAACAAAGTCTTCTGGTTCTCACATGCTAATGACACATACAGGTTGAAATGCAATCACTGGCAACTGTGTCTTTTATTGTAGTTTTTGATCTTAAATTTTGAAAGGAATAAAGGAAAGTATGTTTGCTTCAAGTAAAACCAAAGCTAGATGAGTAAACTGATATAAAGAAGTCACTGAAAGAAAAACAACTGATTTTTGTAAAAGTCACTTCCACAACTACTGGTGATCTTGATGCGACTTGCCAGTGTGAGTAAGAACCATCACCCTGAGTAAATGATGGTTTGCCAGAGGTACTTTTAACTGGGTGTGGAACAAAATAAGTCACTTGAAGATCCCTGCCCAATTGGAAACTTAAGGTCACCAACTCTATTAAGATGTTTGTCAGAGATAATACTACTGAGACACATACACACTTTTAGAAAGGAATATTAAATGAGTTATTACTAGAAGGATGAAGAAAGAAAAGATGTAGAAACTATGCTGCTTTTCCATGTCACTTTACAAGAATGGATGATCCAGATGGTATCACAGTCCCACAGAGCCTGCAAGAGGAGCAAAGCCTAAACTTGTACAGTGATGCACAGTGATCAAAAAGAGAGAGAGAAGCACATAGTATATGCAGATGCCTCATTTAGGGCTGCGTGTGCATAAAAGAGCCTCTATAAATAAGTGGGTTTTGAGGAAGCATTTGAATAAAGGAAATGTTCATGCTTTCTAAATGTTGCCATCTGCTGACAGGACTTTCAAACAAACAAAAAAAAAACTTCAGGTATCACAGATTTAATAAGGTACCCATGTTATTTACTGATTCTCAGAAAAGAGTAGATGGATTTTTACAAAACATCCCGTTTAGTTTGGATTGTCTAGTTTTGTTTGATTTTGTGTCCTTTATAAAACCGCACAGCTAAAATTTACAGCTGAATTCAAGCCTTGATAACACCAAAGCATGGATGGCAGCATCTTAAGGGGGGTATAAGAAAGAAGGGTACAGACTGTTTAGCAGTGTCTGTTGGGATAGAATAAGGGGAAATGGTTTCAAACTAAAAGAAGGGAGATTTAGATTGGACATAAGGAAGAAGTTTTTTACAATAAGGGTTGGGAGACACTGGAACAGGTTGCCCAGAGAGGTAGTGGATGATGCCCCATCCCTCGAGACATCCAAGGTCAGGCTGGACGGGGCTCTGAGCAACCTGATCAAGCTGTAGGTATTTCTGATCATTGCAGAGCAGTTGGACTAAATGATCTTTAAGGGTTATACAATTATATGATTTTAAGTGTATAAATATCTGTATGTATATAGATAATTTGGTATATATTTGTAAGTTAGCATATATATATTTGAGATCTTTTAAGTTTTATACAGACCACACAACCTCTATTTACTCCTGACACCTTGTTCAATCTGTCAGAAGTTGAGTTGTTTGGAGCTTCATCACACTTTACAAAAATATACCTTAGCAGTGGTGAAATAACAGGAAAAAACTGACTTTTTGATCATAAGTTGGATTAGTTATTTATGAGAGGCTAGGCAAAAAAAGGGAAAACAATGTTAGCAGAAGATGGCAAGAAGGAAAATTCCTCTCGTTAACTGCTTCCTGATGTATGCTCTGCCCTATCAGAAAGCCAAGTTTGCAAAATAAACTTACACACTAATTCTTGATTATTCAACTGTATTTTTTCCTTAAGCTCTCATTTGGAAATTTAGAGGAACTTTAATTCCTTATCACTTTATCCAAACTGAAAAACGAACCATCTAGTTATTTGTTCAGTATTGAGTTTAAAACGGCCCTTGCCCTCATTAAAGCTATGAATTGATATAAAAGAATGGAAAGACAAATTACTATTTTTATCTTCTTGAATCTGCTGCTAGAAGTTCATTTTAGGCCTTAAAACCTAACAGAAGGATATGAAGAGGATGAAGTTACTTTTGCAATTTAATTGTTGGCACATTTTCAGATTTGCTTTTTAGCAATCATATAATCAAATAACAAAAATCCTCAAAACCCCAAAAATTTATACAATCAGTGCAAGGTAGGCATTAAAAGATCAGTTCCCATCCATGCCCTCCAGAATGAATCATTCTGCAAGTGCTCTGTGCAGGCTCTATCTTGTCTTTTGGTCCAAGACATAATCACAGGAGAAGGATTTCAAAAGGGCAGGAATCCTGCTTGGTTGCTTAAATAGCACTAATGATATGCTTGCTCCTGTTACTCATTCATGTAATCTCCATAAGGAATAATGGTGCGTTAAGATAAATGGAGCACTGGAACTACTAGCTCTCATGCAGCATCCCTGTCACCGCCCCGGTGCTAAGTCGATGAGTGTTTAGGGCACGATAATCTGCTTTATTTCATTTTAAAAAAAATTTAAAAAAAATCACAAATTTTATTATCTTCTGCAATTGGCAAAGTGGGATACAGCTTTAAATAATAATTTTGCATATATTTGCATAATTCTCCCTTGCTAATTTTATGTTACGTTCCTTAGAAAAGGTTGACTATAAACGTAAGAATGATACAATGTGCTCAGAGAAAAGGCTTGTCAGCCTGTATCCAGCAGTGGCCAACTCCCATGCTAGCCATAAAAATGCACTAATTTGCTTGGAAGAAAAAGATTTCACATTCATACATAAGGAATACACATTATTTCAAATTTATTTAGATATTTATTCATTAATCTGACAAGAGGATTAAAATAAATAAAAAATAGAGTACAGAGGTTTTTTTTTTCTGTAAGCTTGCATGAAATTACCCTGAATGTTCTGAGTTACTTGAATAGATAGTTTCCATTTCCATAAATCCAACAGTCAAAAACTGTCTCAGACAATCTTTATACCTGTAAAAGTGGGAAACGAAATGGTCTGCTTTTGTCCTATCCAAATTACTCTAATGAACTAGTCAAATTAACTAGTCAAATGAGTTTTTCCTTTCTCCGTAAGAGAGAGTGCAATGAAAAAAAGCATTTTTAAATTTAAATTACACCCATGGTCAGTTTTGTTAGACACGGTTGGTGCACATCTCTCTTTATCCTCACTTGACACCTCAGTTAATACAGCATATTTTTTTCTGGCTAAGTTTAACCTTGCAGTGCTCAGAACGCTCTTACCATCACACACAAATGCTTTTTATCATTCCTCCTAGCCTGTACCTCTGACCAAGAGAGTCTCCATTCTACATCTGCATCTGCTTAGAACTTTCCTGAATGATCCTATTTAAGCTCAAATTTTCACTACCAAATTCTCTCAGGGATTATTTCCATCACATGTACCATGCAGAACTGAAAAATCTTTCACCTCTAAGCACACTTTGATGTCAGTATTTTTGCCATCTGCAAACAATCACTTTAAAATATTCACCCAAGCTACTGCTCTTAGAAGGCATGCTCCAAGCAAATGTGCTATACTTTCTTGTTGATCTCTTAAGACTCTTCACTTAATCTCTTCAATCAGAGTGTCGTCAGAAACACTGAAAACAGCCAAGTTATGAATACTGCTTATGAATATTGCTTCATTAGTTCCTTACACTCCATCCTTACCGTAAGTAATGTCTAACTTTATAGAAACATGAATGTGCGCACATTCCTGATTCAAATCAAATTTGTGTGATGGTTTGCTGGTCCACAAGTCCAGTGTTAATGATTATACAGTAACGGCCATAGTCATATTAGCAGTAACAAAAATTAATACTAAGCTAATTAAGTAAAATAGAGCTCAACAACTATCTTTAGACGCACTGTGCCACATGAAAAGTTCTGCAATCCTCCTGTGTGAAGAGCTGCCTCCTGTATTTAGTTGGAACCCTTCTACCAACTTTATACAATGCTCTGTAGATCTTGTAGGGGAAGAGACAACTAACAGCCAACTCTGGCCGCTCTTCCAAGCCACACATCATTTTGGAGACTTGTATAATTTTCTCCTCTTGGCTCTTTCCAAGCCACATGCCTGACATTTCTGTCAGCTGAAGATAGCAAGTTCAGTAGTTCTTTACCCAGAAGTTGTTTGAGACTTTTGATGATCCCTGTTGCCCTTCTCTGACACATTCCAATTCTGCTGAGTGCTTTTGACAGAACTGTGCCGAGTACTTAACAGGACAGCAAACCATGTCTTTATACAGCAGCATACTGAGATTCTGTGGTTAACTTTTGGTTCACTTCCTAATCATTTCCAGTATTTGATTTGCTTTTTGACCACTAAACAACAAGCTAGTGCTTTCAGGGAACTATCACTTATAACCCTAAGACCTCGCTCCTAAGGGATAACAGTTAGCTTGGTCTTAAAAATGAAAAATATTTTTCTTCCAGATCTAAAGTCCCAGAAAAGCCTCAGGAATGTGTCTTAAATGACACTGTTATGCTAGGAAAGTGATTTATTATTGTTATAATTAAAAAAGAGAAAAGAACTAAAAATGGTGAGAAAAGTACTGAAATTTTTTATGTAGTACAAATCTAGAAAGACCAGGCACAGTTGTTATCAGGTTCCTATGCTTCTGTGTTTAATTGTGTTCAATTGACACGTGCATAATAATTTTACAGAAAGCCTGAACAGAACTTCACAGTTCTCACTGTTCTGAGATATGTTTATACACCGTCTTCAGTTACTTTTCTGAGAACATGAGACAACTGTTCTACATTTATCAAGGTTTAGGTTCATTATATTTCTTTAATAAAAGTGTTCTGTGAATATATAAACAACTATGTTAAAATTTTCATATCAACTTATTCTGAGACCAAACTACCTGCAACAACATCCTGACATGGCAGCATTTAATACCCACTCCACAGTCTGCACAGTTATAGGAGTTTAGGCAGAAGACCCAGAGGACAGGTTTACCATCATATATTCTTTCCAACTCCTACAGCTCACTGTATTTATAACTCACACCACTTAGTTGTTATTGTTATTGGCTTTGTTAAAGCTTTGAAATGCTATCTGCACGGGAACAAAGCCATTCTATTCCATTTTACTATGATGAAGATGGAAAATAATAATTAAAGCAACCAAAAAAACCAAACAACCAAAACAAAACAAACAGAATATTTAAAATCTGCTCGAGTGTGATCCAGAACAGACCTACAGTGCCATAAGTGGGGAAAAGAAAAAGAACAGAGGGTATCCACACTAATGAGAAGTATTTTCCTTCAGTTACTTATAATGTTCTTACTTAGATGCAAACAGGCTGCAACAGAGCCACGGTCAGTGAAGTAACCATTCTGCAGAACTGGTCTGTGGAGGAACTTTTCTCTCCCCACTGACCATTCAGGCACAGAGCCTCTGCTAGCTGCCTAGGAGAAAATGCTATGACTGCTTCTCTATGCGATCTAAGCCAGGTCATAACATTCTTTCCCTATTTTAATAAATCCTCTCATCCTAGCTGCTCTCTGACATTCACTCTCTAAAAGGCTTTATGCTGTGCAGTAACTTATGCATGATGAAGTTGTAGTGAGACAAAAAAAAAAAATTAAGCTATCTCATTTATTTCATGTACTTGGATATCAACTGCAATATGTCCCTTGCGTAAAAAAGAAGCCACTTTTCAATAATGTGGGTGCTGACCTGCCAAAAGATAGACTTGTTCATAGCCCATTCTTGCACTGTAGGTAGTCAGAGTGAAGATCATGGGACTGTTTGTGAACACAGTTGAGTATGAAAGAAAAGCTTTGCTCACTGTTTCAAGATAACTTCAGGAGTATTTCACAGGAGCACAGATAAAGTCCTAGAAATCTGTTATGTTGTGGCTCTAGATGGAAAAAAGTGGAAACACTTAAGAGATGTGTGGATTTGGTGCTCAGGGACATGGTTTAGCAGTGGACTTGTA
This sequence comes from Pavo muticus, assembly GCA_016647715.1. Taxonomy (NCBI): domain Eukaryota; kingdom Metazoa; phylum Chordata; class Aves; order Galliformes; family Phasianidae; genus Pavo; species Pavo muticus. The sequence continues at coordinate 505,139 of JACDJE010000279.1, read as the reverse complement.
GTGTTAGGTGAATGGTTGGACTTGATGATCTTATAAGCTTTTTTTTCTTTTTGAGAGTAAGTCAAAAGTCACGATAGTCTTCTATATCCAAATGACAAAGAAAGGGAACACCAGGCATATTCTTTGAAGTACTCAAAAGAACCCAAAATATTCTCAGATAAACTAGAATGCTAGTCAAAAAGACACAGGGAAACATTCCTTAGATGACTAGTAATGGTGACCACTTTTAAGCATGCAATTCATGTTAAACAGTATATTGCATTGCAGTCGCCACATGAGTCACCTAATAAAAAGATAGTAGGGTCAATCTATAAACCGCTTGGAATGGTCTCACTGCCAATATTTTACTGGCAAATCAAACCATGATGACAAGATAAGTAGTTTACAAAGTTTCCATTATTATAATTATTGTTATTATTATTGTCTGGAAATGAGACATAAAATAAAAATATGATTTTCCACAAGAATTTGGAAGGAAAATGTTTGCTTTGAGAAATACGAAATGAAAAAACCAATTCA